>SJYC01020585.1:0-16677 GCA_006408675.1 Madoqua kirkii | reverse complement strand
ATATGGTCTGAATATTTTTGATGAGAATATATTACTTTCATGAAAAACTAAAAATAATAAATAAAGCTTTAAAGTTCTAATTTTAAAATGGAAAAAAATGGCATTGTGGCAATATTTAAAGGAGAAAAGAGTCCTAACCTCTTACAAATATATAATTGAAGCATTTACATATGAAATAATACAATGTCTAGGAGGTTGCAGGGAAAAGTGGGAAGAAAAGATTTTTTTAATGACCCTATATTGGTAATTGTTGAGGCTGAATTATTGTCCACAAAGGTTCATTATACTCTTTTTTCCACCTATGTGGAAATAATATGTTTGAATAATAAAACGCTGAAAAACAAACATTCTTTCATAAACACAGAATTTGTATATGGCAGATATTACTCATAGCAAAAGCTATGCATAATCTGTATACAGGCAGAGAGGATGAATTATTAAAGATTTCCTCAAAACTCCGATGGGGTCTCAGCAGGACTCCAAAAAGAGTTTGACACGAAGACTGCTTTCATGCTACATGGAAGGTCCACCAGGTCCCACATGTTGGTCCACAGTTCAGCACAAAGAACTACTGCTTCAAAGGAAGGGATGCCAATCTCCCACCAGCCTAGAGAGATCCAAACCCAAAAGGGCACAGTGACTTAGAAGATGAAACAGCCAAAGCTGACCCTTACTCTAGGGTTTCCCTAAAAGGAGACAAGAAGGTGACTTCTTTCATGAGAATTCAGGACCTAACAGAAACTTCAGAGAAGCTTCTTGCCCTTGCAGCTTAGGAGAAAGGTATTAGAGACAGCAATTGTAGGGGGAGGTGGGATAAAGGAGAGAGGAATCATAAATTGCCTTAGATGGAAAGGCAGTGGCTGCTGTGAATTCTGGCCAAAGCTGGAGGCGTCTGAGTGCTGTCTGCAGTGGTAGCATGGTAGACCCCTTATGGGACATCGCCTGGTGGGCTCTCACCCTGACTTTTGTCTGCTCTTCATCTAAGCCTGATTAGCCTTGATGTGAGCATGACCTGCCTCAATCTGTCTTTTCACCAATCTGGCCTTGACACTCTAAGATGCTAGTCTTTTCTATAATCTCTTTTTTGTTAATGGATAAAACCACCACTAGCTGAATTTTCAGCAAATTTCAAGTACAGGTCAAAGACCTTAATTTCGTTTGGAGACGGGTGCTTGGTAGGAGTAGTCAACACAGCAGCTGAGAAATGTTCTAAATGTTGGACTTCCATACTTCTTTACAAAAATCAGAAGAATTACAGTTACCTAAACATGTATGTTTCACTTTGTTTTTTAATCTGAGTGCAACCTAGAACTTGATGAGTGATTAAAGACAGTAAACTAAGGCATTCTCTAGAACAATACTGTCCAATAGAAATACAATGCAAGCCACAAATGTGAACCACACATGTAATCTTAAATGTTCTTGTAGCTAATTTTTAAAGGTAAGAAAATAAACATGCAAATAATATACTTTATTAAATCTAATGTATTCAAAATATTAACATGTAATAAACATTAAAAATATTAATGAGATATTTTACATTTTTGTGCTACATATTTGAAATCAAGTGTATATTTTATACTTAGGGCACCTTTCAGCTTGCACGTGTGCTCAGTCATGTCCAGCTCTTTGCAATACCATGGACTCTAGCCCATGAGAGTCCTCTGTCCATGGGATTCTCCCAGGCAAGCATACTGGAGCCAGTTGCCATTTCCTACTCCAGGGGGTCTTCCAGACCCAAGGCTTGAACCTGCCTCTCTTGCACTGGTTGACAGATTCTTTACCACTGAGCCACCTGGGAAGCCCTCCTTTCAGTTTAAACTGGTCATATTTCAAGAGCTCAATAGTGAGACATGGCCATTTCCTCTCTTATTAGACAAGCAGAGTCCTAGAAGCCAAGCCCATCATGATCACTGAAGACTATTACAGCTGAGGGGCTGGGTTTTCAATCATAAGCTGCCCTAACACCCCTAAAGCACAAGCCATGTCCAGTTCCTGGAGAACCCATTGTTCTACTCAAGCCCTAGATAAGACTGGTTCTACAAGGAGCATAACTGACAATAATTATGAAATTGGTAAAAAAAAAAAAATGTCATCATACTTGGCTATTCCAATAGTTAAATAATTCATATATTTAAAGTATAGTCAATGTGTAAAGGTTTCCTAATATCTCTCAAAGGTCACTGGAAGCCCAGTGGTTGCAACCACAGGACCCTCTGATGGTTGCCACCAAAGCACCCAGAAAAAAGTACAATCACATTCTTTTTTACTGCAAAACATTTAGTGCTAATCCTGGAAAATAAAAAGAGCTAAGTGAAATACTGAAAAGATACATTTGTGAAAAAAATATAACATGATGAAACTTAATTGCAGTTTTAAAGAAAGAGGGAAGGGAAAGGATGAGGCGATGAAGAGGCATGAACTTGGAGCCACACTGTTTGCTCTGAGATGTCTCCAGTCTCAACCCACTCCTCTATAACATGGAACAATGATACCTACTTCTCAGCAGCTGTAAGGACTAAATGAGAGAAAACCCAGTGCCTAGCATGTGCCTTGCCCAGAGTAGATGGGAAAAAGTTTATTTTTTTAGTTTTTGTAATCAACAAATATTTGTTCATACAGCAGATGTTGAAAAACCCAAGCCTACAAAGAGGTAGTATTATGAACGTAGAACGAACAAACAAACAAAAAAAGGCTTGTACCCAGTTCTGCAGCCCAAGCCTTTGCATCTGTTACTTGTGTTCGGCTCATTTATGAAATCTCTAGGGCAACATACTGGCCTCAGGAGCACTGGCTTTTCCAATCTGTTCACCATTATTCTGACTTTTGACAGACATGACACCCAAGGAGAAGGTGGGAAAGTTTCTGGAGGGCCTACCAAGCAGATGTGGGCATGTATACCAATCACCCAAAGGTGGAAAATCCAAGGAAACTCTATTACAGAAGTGAAATGATGGCTAGAGAGTCAGCTACCAAAAATCTTTGCGACTTTCCAGATCACCACTGCTTCCCTCATTTCCCACTGCTACTGCTTCAGATGGCCCATCTCTTCCCAAGCTGCACAAGGCTGAGATGGGACACACTGCCATGATGAGCCAGTTATTTCCAGAGAGCTCTGGTTAAGCAGCCTATCACCCACTGCATCAACAGAAGAGTAAGTCTAGAGAAAGGGAGCATGTGGTTAGGCTACAGGTGTGTGTGCATTGATGCCATGAGGGCTCCACTGCTGCCTACTGATGGAGGGGTTGGTGATGGAGGCGCTAGTGATGCAGGGGCTGGTGATGGAAGGGCCTGGTGCTAGAAGGGGGCTAGTGATGGAGGCGCTGGTGATGGAGAGGCTGGTGGTGGAGAGGGCTGGTGATGGAAGGGCCTGGTGATGCAGGGGACTGGTAATAAAGCTGTCTAGTAATGGTTGCTAATGTGCACAACCCTTTGTTTTGTCCTTGTCCCAGCCTACTTGGCACAGCATTGAGAGCCTCTATTCACTCTATCTTCCCCTGTGTCCTAGGATCTGGAATCTCCCTGCACTGATCACCTATGGTTATCTTCCTTCACATATCTGCAGAGGGCAGGCCCTGTCCCAAGCTTCTCCAGGCTTGTCCATCTCCTCCAAGCCATGAGTCAGCACCAGCCCCCAGGGTCCTGCCTCTCACACAAAATGGGTACCTGTGATCAGACCACTGATACCAGAGACATCATGTAAAGGAGACCTAAAAAGGGACAGTCAAGGGAGCTGATGAGAAAGTCTGGACTCAGAGGAGGTAGAATTACCTTTCATTGAGCCCTACCAGGTCTCACCACTGTGCCTGACACACAAAGCCTAATTTAGACTTCAGCCCAGCTCTGTGAGAGAAAAATCATTATCCCCATTCCAAAGAAGAGAAAAGTAAGCAACTCCCAGAGTGAAAGTAATCTGTCTAAAGTTATCCCTCCAGGATGGCAGAGCCAATACTAGAAACTAGGTCTCTCTGACTTCACTAATTTTTTCACTGCAAATAGTTCCTAAACTTTCTGTGAACATCTATTTGCATCCTAGACCCCAGCAAGTGAGTATGCACATGCTCAGATGCTTAGTCATGTCTAACTCTTTGCAACACCATGGACTGTAGCCCGCCAGTATTCCCTGGCCATGGGATTTTTCAGGTAAGAATACTGGAGCAGGCTGCCATTTCCTCCTCCAGGGGTTCTTCCCAACCCAGGAACTGAACCCCTGTCTCCTGCACTGGCAGGCAGATTCTTTACCAATGAGTCACCTGGGAAGCCCACAGCAATTGCAAGCACCTGGGTAATTCAATAAGCTGCGAATTGCAAGGGAAGTTCTGGTGGAATTCTCCTCTTTGTCATGGGAAAAGTCACTCAGCTAAAACCCTCAACCACGGTGATACGGTGGCCAGTGCTCTGCCTTACTCACAAGGAACATTCCTCTCCTTGAGACCTTGCCCCACTTCTATCAGGGAGCCTTCTGGAATCCACTGGGCCCAAGAGTGCCCTGCAGGAGTCCCAGCCCAGAAGCTAAACCATCCGTGACCCAAATCTCAAAACTGAGAATTTTCTCATTGGAAGGAGCCTCCAAGTCATTTCAATTCCTCAGTTGAAGCTAAGGTCTTCCTGACAGGGACCCCCTGTCTCTCACGCCCCTCCTTCCTCTTGTAGAGATTCTCCCTACCTCCGCCTGATGGCCGACATCCTCCAGGGACCGGAACTTGCCTTCTCCCTAGGACACCAGCATCTCCCTTGGTCTGCGCCAGCTGGAGAAACCTCTCGTGTTGGGCCCCAGGCCATCTTCCTGAGGCTTCTACAAATGTTCTATTTCTACCTTTAAGGATATGGAGAACAGGGTGTGTCCCCTCTCACTCATAATAGCCCTGGGGAGACAGCCGTCATGCTTCTTTGAGTCCTTGGGCCTACAGACAAAACCTCCTTATTTCCTTCCACCATTTCTCGCGAGACCCTCATTTCTCGCGAGAAACAGGACTCCTTTCTCACGAAGCTTTTACCATTCCACCGTCTCCAACATCTTGCACTGAATACACTGCCACTGACAGGTCTCTGATAGTGAAGGTACTGTTAAAAGGGGTCGTTATTGCTGCAGTCCTCTCATCTTCTCTCTCTGTTTCTCTCCCTATTTCTCTTTCTCTCAGGTTCATAATGAAAAAAAAAAAAAACAAACCAAAAGACCAGGTCCTGCAGCCTCATCCTCAGCAGCCCCTTGGGGCTCCAGCAGCCGATCTCCTAGCATCTGCATCCCAGGCGCACCTGGGGCTTCTCACTCCAGCCCCACCACTACTTCACAGAGACTTCTGCTACCAGCCAGCGCCAGAGGAGATGGGCCCACACAAGTGGAAACTTTCATTCACCAGGACTTGGCAGGAGCTCAGAAAACCTTCACAAGTCCTTGGGACTGGCTGTGGGACAAACTGTCTCTTCGATCCAACTGAATAATCCAGTATCCAAATAGCAGGGGACAATCCAGGGCAAACAAGAGCTTCCATGCCAATGCCCCTAGAGCAGGGAGGGGCACACGATTTTCAAAGATATTCCTGAAGCTCTCTGCCACAGAACACCTCCTCTTTCTTGGGACACCATGAATGAGGGAATTGTTAAGTGAAGCAGCAGAGACTTGGGCTGGATGTTGAAAAGACACTCTGGATTACAACCTGGGCTGCTGAGACACATGACAAAATTACCTGAGGACCGCCCAGGGAGGCTGTTCTTTGCTCAGATTGAGGGGGCCGTGTGGCATTCCATTCCCCATGCAATTTGGGAAGGTCTCTCAGACACAAAGCAGGTATCATGAAATACAGCCCAAACCCACACATATGTATCATTCCTGCTCCCCATAGTTACACAATTAGCCTGCATAACTGCTTGAGTGGAGGGAGAGGTACCAGAAGGAGCCAACCTCATCCCTCCTGTAACCTGGCTGTGATATTACCCCAGTTCTGGCTAACTTTGCCAAGAAGCATGCAGGGGACACCAGGGGACTCTCAATCGGCCGGAGATGCCCTGGAACCACTGCCTGCCCTATTTGTTTTATATGCTACCTAAGACCTGCCCCTGTCCCCAAGAACTTACACTCAGTTAGGGGACACCTCATACCTGGCAATAGAATGTTCAGTCACACTCCAGCAGCAGAGAGCAAGGCATAGATGGTCCAGGGAGTTAATCACATAGTAAAGGCCAGAGGAGTGATCCTGCAGAGAAAGTGGGATCTTCAAGGAGGACACACGTGGGAGGTCTAATCAATCACTGGGCCAATATATTTGCTCCAGTAATTCCAATTATGTTGGCCCAGATCAGGCTGTAATGGCAAACACTGCCCTGGATGGGATACTCAGGTCCCAAGCACCGCCTCCCTCACAGTCCAGCCAGCGCATCCCAGCTCCCAACTGTGGGCTCAGTGGCCCAAAGAACACTGTGCAATGAGGGCCAGCCCTCTTCCGTAGCTGTCTCCCTTTCTCTTCTCTCTCTCTGTCCCAGGTTTCTCTTTTACTGTATAGTTCCAAGCACTATCTATTTACACCCCAGCTAAAAGCATCAGGAAAGTTTCTGATATGTCATCGACACCAGTGGGTTGCCTTTTAAAGAACAAACATGTGAAACGTTGAAACGATAGATTCTTGGGCATCAGAACATAGGTAGAGGATATAGTTCTGGTTCAGAAAGCAGGAGGAGGAGCTTCCACAGTTCCACAGTTCCACTGTAGGTGACAGCTTCCTCTGATTCCCAGGAGGCTCTTACTGCCTCTAAGAGCTGGGAATCTCACTGAATAACAGCAATAGGAGAGAGCAGTGCCCCGCCCCCCATTCCCAGGGTGGTCTGTGGAAGTGCCCATACTCAGCCATAGGTATCCCTCAGCAGACCCCATCGCTGCCACAGCACGGTTCACTGTGTAACCCTGGGAAGAGACCTTCTCAAGTCTGAGAAGTCTCAAATCTGAGAAGGTCTCTTCCCCGCCCTCCCTCTGTTTTCTCACCTGTCAGACACAGAGCTTGAACTGGATGACTCCTAAGCCCATTTGCTCACAGACATTCTGGTCACCTGGGTCTCTGGGCTGTAGCTGTAGGAAAGATCATATTCATCTTCCCCCTCGCCCTCTCTTTCTGGTGACCCACCTTCATCGAGGAAAAAAGATGCAGAAGTAGGTGCTTAAAGAACTCTCTTTTCTTCCTATCCCCTTGCTTGCAGGCATGCAGGAGATGGCTAGAAGGACAAGAAACTGAGTGGTAGGAAGAAAACCTAATAAGTCACTTAGATATTCTTTTCCTGGGCTAAGATAAAGGGGAAGGGAAAAGAAGTACCAGAAATTGAACCCAATACCCTAACCCAGTTAGGTCCTAGTTTGAACAAGCGTGCAGTCCTGAGTCTACCCTGGCACAAAACACATGGACAAAAGGAGGCCCAGATCACACTCTCCTTCTTCTGCAGACTAGGCTGCACCAAAATAGTTTCCACTGAAAATTTGAGATGGCTTGGCAGGGGGGTTGGCAAAGGAGTTAAAGCTGCAGACAGGCAGCTAGACTTGCAGACCCATAGGGCCCCTTCTAGTTCTGGCATTCTGTGAGAAGTTATACCTGGCCTGGGCCATTAGAGGTCCCTGAAATGTCTGTGATGTCCACCTTGCCTATCCCTGCTCAGAGCCCCCTGCCAGCAGAGGACACAATTTCCAAGGCTGGATGCCCATGCAGGTCACCATCAGCATCACCGCCCACCCCTCTGTGCAAACCCCTCCAGATCCCTATTTATAAACATGGCAGAGGCAGGCAAGCT
Source organism: Madoqua kirkii (assembly GCA_006408675.1). Lineage (NCBI taxonomy): Eukaryota > Metazoa > Chordata > Mammalia > Artiodactyla > Bovidae > Madoqua > Madoqua kirkii. The sequence continues at coordinate 8,907 of SJYC01020585.1, read as the reverse complement.
GAGGAAACAGCCGTTACTATGCTAACTGCCCACATGTGACCTGAGGGTTAGATTGCTGCTGCTGCTGCTGCTGCTGCTGCTACTGCTGCTGCTGCTACTGCTGCTGCTGCTAAGCTGCTTCAGTCATGTCCAACTCTTTGTGACCCCATAGACGGCAGCCCACCAAACTCCTCCATCCCTGGGATTCTCCAGGCAAGAACACTGGAGTGGGTTGCCATTTCCTTCTTCAATATGTGAAAGTAAAAAGTGAAAATGAAGTCGCTCAGTCATGTTCTACTCTTGCGACCCCATGGACTGTAGCCTGCCAGGCTCTGCTATCCATGGGATTTTCCAGCAAGAGTACTGGAGTGGGTTGCCATTGCTTTCTCCAGAGGGTTAGATTATGAAACCATAAAACTGCTCAGAAAGTAGGGGAGCTGGAGTCCCTGAGCCCTTAAGGCAGAGAAGAGCCCAGCCTCCTGGTCTAACCTAGATTTGAGCCTTGGCCTTGGACATTGAAGGCCCACATGGCTATAGAAAGGGCTGCTGGCCCTGCAAACCAGCCACCAGTGTGACTCCACTTAGAGCACTGTTGTGCCCAAGCATGGGGCCAGCACATGACCCCCTTAGCACAGCCAGGACTGCACTCAACCAGCCTGCCTTCAGCCCCTTCTTTCCAACCCAACCCTGCGGGAGGAGGCAGGGATGCCCAATCGAAGAAACATGATCAGGACTCAGGAGATTGAGCTCTGGCAGCTGTGGACCTGATCTCCTAGCTCATCCCCCTCTCTGTGCCTCAGTTTTCCCCTAACAGCCTATACAACCCCAAAGGCTCTTCCAACACATTGCCCATCTAAGAGGAAACCTGGTAGACTCATTCACAGTGGATAGTGTGAAAGTTGCTCAGTCATGTCTGACTCTTTGCAACTCCATGGACTATATAGTCCATGGAATTTTCCAGGCTAGAATACTGGCACGGGTAGCCTTTCTCTTCTCCATGGGATCTTCTCAATCCAGAGATTGAACCCAGGTCTCCTGCATTGCAGGCGGATTCTTTACCAGCTGAGTGAGCCACAAGGGAAGCCCAAGAATACTGCAGTGGTTAGCCTATCCCTTCTCCAGCGGATCTTCCTGACTGAGGATTCTTTACCAGCTGAGCTATCAAGGAAGCCCCATTCACAGTGAGGTGCATGTAAGTGATAGTGTATAACAATTTCCTCTTCTTACTTAGAAGAAGAATCTCTCTCAGAAGAATGAAGAGACAGCAATAGAATTTCAGATAGAAAAACAAGCCAGTCAGGGCACCCTCTAGAGACAGAAAATAGGTAAAGATGCCCTGTGACAGGAAGAAGAGGTTTGCCTCATTATTTGGCTGCATGCATGCATGCTAAGTCGCTTCAGCCAAGTCTGATTCTTTGCAACCCTATGAACTGTAGCCCATCAAGCTCCTCTGTCCATGGGATTCTCCAGGCAAGAATACTGGCATGGCTTACCATGCCCTCCTCCAGTGGATCTTCCAGACCCAGGGATCAAACTTGCATTTCTTGTGTCTCCTGCATTGGCAGGTGGGTTCTTTACCACTAGAGCCACCTGGGAAGCCCTGAGTCCCTCACAAAAATAGGCAGGAAAAGGAGATGGTCAGTAACCCAAGCCCGGACCCTTTTGTAGGCAACTCCAGGACTGGACAAAGCAAGTACCACCAGATGCCTTCCTGCCACTCACCCCAAAACTGTTCTCTGACTGTTTGGGCAAAAGAGCTGGCTGCTTCTGGCCAACGCCACAGCCTTTGGCAGGGGGATGGAGAAGGAGTACCCGCATATCCATTTTGTATACAAAGGATACTAGATTATCAGAGCATCCGGTCCTATCACTTCATGGCAAATAGATGAGGAAATAGTGGAAACAGTGACAGATTTTATTTTCTTGGGCTCCAAAATTACTGCAGATGGTGAATGCAGCCATGAAATTAAAAGATGCTTGCTCCTTGGAAGAAAATCTATGACAAACCTAAACAACATCTGAAAAAATAGAGACATTACTTTGCCAACAAAGGTCCATATAGTCAAAGCTATGGTTTTTCCAGTAGTCATATACAGATGTGAGAGTTGGACCATAAAGAAGGCTAAGTGCTGAAGAACTGATGCTTTTGAACTGTGGTGTTGGAGAAGACTCTTGAGAGTCCCTCAGACAGCAAGATCAAACCAGTCAATCCTAAAGGAAATCAACCCTGAATATTAATTTGGAAGGATTGATGCTGAAGCAAAAGTTCCAATACTTTGGCCACTGATATAAAGAGTCAACTCATTGGAAAAGACCCTGATCCTGGGAAAGATTGAAGGCGGGAGGAGAAGTGGTGACAGAGGATGAGATGGTTGGACAGCATCACCAACTCAATGGACGTGAGTTTGAGCAAACTCCAGGAGATAGTGAAGGAGAGGGAAGTCTGATGTGCTGCAATCCATGGGGTTGAAAAGAACTGGACATGACTTGTGACTGAACAAGACAAACAAGGTGGCTCAGTGGTAAAGAATCTGCCTGCCGATGAAGGAGATGCAGGAAAACTGAGTTCAATCCTTGGGTCAGGAAGACCCCCTGGGGAAGGAAATGGCAACCCACTCCAGTATTCTTCCCTGGGAAATTCCATGAACACAGGAGCTTGGTGGGCTACAGTCCAGGGATTTACAGAGTGGGACACAATTGAGTGACTGAACTCACAAATACAAGGGCAGTCTTATAAGATGGAAGTTTAAAAAACAGTACATGCATACCCACCTGGCATAAGTGGGTAGAAACAAAACCTACCATGTGCTTCAGTTATTGAGAATAAAGAATTGCAGCTCATACAACCCAGTAACAAGCAAACAAACAACTCAATCCAAAAATAGGCAGAAGACCTAAATAGACATTACTCCAAACAGAACACACAGATACCCAACAGGCACATGAAAAGATGTTCAGCATTGTTAATTATTAGAGAAATGCAGATCAAAACTATAGTGAGGTATCACCTCACACCAGTCAGAATGACTATCATTAAAAACCTACAAATAATAAATTCTGGAGTGTGTATGGGAAAAAGGGAACCCTCCTACACTGTTAACGAGGAATGTGTATTGATGCAGCCACTATGGAGAACAGTATGGAGGTTCCTCAAAAAGCTAAAAATAGTTATCATATGATCCAACAATTCCACTCCTGAGCATATATCCAGAGAAAGCTCTAATTTGAAAACATACATGCCCCTCAGTGTTCATAGCAGCACTATTTGCAAATGGAAGCAATCAAAGTATCCATGGGCAGATGAAAGGATAAAGACAATGTGGTCTGTATATGTAGCAGAATACTATTCAGCCATAAGAAAGAAAGAAGTGATGCCATTTGTAGCAATGACTGAAGTGACTTAGCAGCAGCAGCAGCAACACAGATGAACCTAGAGATTATCACACTATATGAAGTAAGTCAGAGAAAGACAAATACCATATGACATCACCATTTGCATGTGGAATCTAAAGTACAATGCAAATGAACTTCTTTACAAAACAGAAACAGATTATAGACACAGAAAACAAATCTATGGTTACCAAAGGGGAAAAGATGTAGGGGAAGGATAAATTATTAGTTTGGGATTAGCAGATACAGGCTACTGTTTATAAAATAGACAAGCAACAAGGACCTACTGTGTAATACAGGGAACTATATTCAATGTCCTGTAACAAATAATAATCAAAAAGAATATATACTATATATAAATATATACATATATATTTGTTCAGTTCAGTTCAGTCACTCAGTCGTGTCCGACTCTTCGCGACCCCATGAATCGCAGCACGCCAGGCCTCCCTGTCCATCATCAACTCCCGGAGTTCACTCAGACTCACATCCATCAAGTCAGTGATGCCATCCAGTCATCTCATCCTCCTTTGTCACCTTCTCCTCCTGCCCCCAATCCCTCCCAGCATCAGAGTCTTTTCCAATGAGTCAACTCTTTGCATGAGGTGGCCAAAGTACTGGAGTTTCAGCTTTAGCGTCATTCCTTCCAAAGAAATCCCAGGGCTGATCTCCTTCAGAATGGACTGGTTGGGTCCCCTTACAGTCCAAGGGACTCTCAAGAGTCTTCTCCAACACCACAGTTCAAAGGCATCAATTCTTCGGTGCTCAGCCTTCTTCACAGTCCAACTCTCACATCTATACATGACCACTGGAAAAACCATAACCTTGACTAGATGGACTTTTGTTAGCAAAGTAATGTCTCTGCTTTTGAATATATTTGTTACTATTGTTTAATTACTCAGTCGTATCCTACTCTTGGCAATCCCATTGATTGTAGCCCGCCAGGCTCCTCTGTCCATGTGATTTTCCAGGCAAGAATATGGGAGTGCATTGCCATTTCTTCTTCCAAAGGATCTTCCCTACCCAGGGATCGAACCCAAGTTTCCTGCAAGTCTCCAGCACTGGCAGGCAGATTCTTTACTTCTGAGCCACTAGGAAAGCCCATATAAATATATATGTATGTATGTATATATATATATATATATATATATCTGAATCACTTTGCTCTACGCTAGAAACTAACACCACATTGTAAATCAGCTATACTTCAGTTAAAAAGAAAAGAAAAAAGAAGCACAGACTGATTACACGTGGCGCACAAAAGTCCTGGCCTTTTTTGCTTCTGGCTGAACCAGCTCGTGGCCCTGCCCAGCTACTTTCCCCTCATCCTCTCCTCTTTGCTCAGGGTAATAATATTCAACCTAATGAATAGAGATCCCAATTTCATCCATACCCATTATCTCATTTAAATTTTGTTGCATTTTACTAATGAGAATATTGAGATTCATAAAGGTTAAAAGACTTAGCCAAGATCAGACATTCAATAATTGCACTTGAACCCAGGTCCCCAGAGTCTACAACTGGAACTCTGTGCATCTTGTAATGGCTGCTGGGCAGGGCTGGGAGGAGTGAGGCCAGCTTGTGAGTGGGCATCAGTCAACTCCCTGGCGGCAGGAGGGCAGCAGGGCCAGCACTGATGGAAGTCCAGGAGCCCACGGCAGGACAGGAGCGTTTCCCCACAAAATGGAGCAGGCCGCCAGCATGCTCATTACCCAGCCTTATTCCATTTCATAATAAATGGAGCCCCTGGAGGGCCAGGCATGATGGGGTGGAGTGAGATGGAGAGTGAAGACTATTACGGGATTTTAACCTTCGTCTTCTCTTTCCGGGCCTCTGAAACAGCTGTTCGACAAAATGGATCTGTGCAGACAATCATTTTTGCTGCATTACTTAATATACAGTTGCTCTCGGCAAGAGATATAATTGACTTGCTTAACTAATCAATCTTTCTATAAGCATAGCTGCTTTTCCTCTCCCAGTGGGGGAGGAAAGCAGGGGGAAGGCAGGGGAGGAAAAGAGGAATTGCAAGAAGCAACCTTTGGCATGAATTTCAGAGCTCCAACACCCAACTGAGGCTTCAGAGCTAGGGGGTAAGACTGCTGCCAAGCCTTTCCATCCAGTCTCCTTCCGGGTCCAGATGTGATCTGTGGTCACCTGGAGTAAAGACTGTGCCACTGGAAATAAAGACAGGCATTCCAGAGGAAGTCAGAGGGGCTATGGCCTCAGCCATTCAGAATTCATCTTCAGTGGTCTTTGGAGCGACTTGCTGTATATTTAGAAAAAAATAAAAGTGTGCCTGATGACCTGGGACTTGAAACACTCAAATGCAAGGAAGCCACAGATAAAGGCTCATTTGGGCTAAGTGTGAAAATATCCCCCCTCCCCTATATGCCACCCACCCTCCCCCCACGCCAGCTAATTTCTCCATCTCTCCTCTTTTGAAATGAGATCCATCACCCAGCAAATCCCCCTAAAGCACAGCCCCAGGCCACACTGCCCTATCTCTAATCTCTTCTGCATCTGACTCCCCATGCCCTCCATTCAAAAGAGAAACCTCAACCCCCTTCCTTTTCTTCTCTTCCTCACATACACACACACACACACACACACACACACACACACACTCCCCAAGTACTACTGAATTGGGGGTTATCATTCTAAATTTACAGGAAATGAAGTTGAAGAACGAGTCACAAAGTAGAGAGGGTAACTGAGTTAAATATGATGATGACACCCAAGAGGCTACATGACAAAATCAAAAATACCCCTCAGGGCTCATCCCCAACCCCTCCCAGCACTCCAGTCCTGGTAAGTCTGTCTCCTTCTCTAAGTCAAGTATGCCAAGCTAAGGGGAATGCCCCTTGGCTGGCCTCCCACCCCTCTGCGAATCTAGATGGACTAACCAGATGCTGTTATTATTTGTCTATGTGTTCATCACTCCAATGCCACAAAGTGCTTTGTGCAAGCAAGAATTTTTTCTTTTTTTTTTTTTGCTTGACCACTATTTCTTCAGTGCCTAGTACTTTACCTGAAAATCCTAGGCATTCAATATAGGTTTGATATGAAGTCCTGAAGGCCAAAATGACAATGTCTCCATTTCAAGGTCCCTCAGTAGAAGATACCTCTCTCTAGAGAAGAGATCCAAGACCCATCTTCTGTCTCATTCAATGCTTTTTCAATGACATGGATGAAGTTTGAGAAGGGGTGATTACCTAATTTGTAGATGACAAAGTTTAGAGAAATTAATTGCATGACAGACCTAGACTTAGATATCTGACTGTCTAAGTAAGCTAGAATACAAGCCAAAACCACACAGATGAAATCCGCGAGTGTTAAGGTTTGCATTAGGTTCAAAGACTCAATTGCACAAGTCTAAGATAAAGGAGCTCTGGCTTGGCAGAGATCCTTGAGAAAAAGATCTGCGTTTAAGCTGACCACAAGCTCAATATGGTGCTGCAGCTGCTAGGAAGGGAAAGGAATCTTAAAAGTGCCCAATTAAAAGGGAGAAACAAAACCCACTCAGTAGTTTGCCCTGATGGAACCCATCTGGCTCACTGGGCTATGTTCTTAAGGTCATTTTAAAAGGGGCAGTGGAGAGTGACTAGATACCAAGGAGTTTGGAAGCAGTGAAAAGACTCTGGGAGTGTTTTACCCAGAACAAATGACAACTAGTTTCAAACAAGAGACAGACTGTTCTTTGCAAGAGAGAGGAGTCAAGATTTGTCTGGCAATGTAGAGGTTAAAATAAATAACTGGTTCAGAAGCCAGAGTTTCCTGGATTCAAATTTACCTGGGCTCTGCTGTTTACCAGGTGAATGAGCTAGGGCACGTTTCCTGACTTCTCTGAGCCCAGTTATCAATAAATAGTTATAATGGTTCTCAACTCATTTAACCTAGAAGCTCAAACACACATATCTTAGAGAAAGGCACAAGGTCAAGTCTCCATAAACGATGGCATGTTACTATGCTGTGACTCTACAACACAGACCAGGAGGGAAGTGCAGAAGCTAGTTACCAGAGGCTTATTTCACTGGAGTGAGAACCTTTAACAACCAGGACTACTGCCCAAGTGGGATGGAAGTCCTTGTGAGATGGAGAATTTCTGGTTGTTTGACCGCTAGACAGGCTAAGTGCTGTGGATGGGCCATTCTGAACCTGGTAAAGATTCCGTTTAAGTTCCCTTAAAAAAAAAAAAAAATCTACGTATTTATTCATTTATGAATTTGGCTGTGCCACGTCTTAGTTGCAGTATGTGGGACCTAGTTCCCTGACCAGGGATTGAACCTGGGCCCCTGGCATCACCCACTGGACCACCAGGAAAGTCCCTAGGGTCCCTTTCAACTCTAAGACTCTTGGAGTCTCCAGGAAATCTTCCTCCTTCCTCACCCCTTGGGGGAGCTGATCAAGTTTTTCCCTTTTATGTAAGGAGTATAAGAAACGGAGCATCAATAGTATTTCCTCCTCCATAGAGGAACCTTCCAACCCTCTCTGGTCCACCGAAGAGCCCTGGATTCCCACCCCATTGAGACAGACAGTCAAGACTTCACCCCCAGAGGCCCAGAGCACTGAGCTCCCCCCAAGGAAGGAGGAGGTACCTTCCTGATGAGCCCCTGAGCCTCACAGAGCAGGCTTAGGTCTTGGCCCCCAAGCCATGAGCGAGCACCAGAAAAGGGCAGGTTCCCAGTGAGACTCTGAGGGACTAGAAATGAGATTTAATTACTAGAGCCACCAAGCTCCCCCAGGAACAGAAGCTTTGCAGCCAGGTCCGAGGGTGACATTTCGGGAGGCCCAGGGAAAATGGCTCACTGTCCCCTTGTGCTTTGCCTCACAGACAGCTGCCAGCGTTATTTCATCAGGAAGCTGCCATGGCCTGGCCCAGGCCCCAGCAAAAAGCCACTGGCAGGAGGTGTCTATTGAATTACTGACCCAGAAAATGGGGACAGGTGGGAGTGGTCAGCTGTCCTGGGGGCTGCAGCAGAGGTTTTGTGCTAAGGAAATGCTGTTTCGGATCCCCCTCTTCTTGAGATCCTGGCTCAAAATTAATAATAACAATGACTTTACCATGTTCTGCCAGGGTGAACTTGAGCCAAGTACTTCATCTCTTTGAACCTCTCTTTGAACCTCCGTTTCCAGATCTACAAGATGAGCAGCTCTGCTGGATGACCTCAAACACCCCTTTCTGATCAAACACAATTTGCCAAAAAAACTCACAATCTTGCGTTATTTAACTCTCCCACTGAGGTCAGCAGGCCAAATTCTATAGTTTATATAATAGGACCTTTAAAGAGGTAAGTGACTTACCCAAGGTCACAGAACCAGGAAGCAGGGAAAGTGAGACTTATGCCCAAGTCCGGTCTTCCCAGGTGGTGCTAGTAATAAAGAACCTTCCTGTCAATGGAGGAGACATAAGACAGGAATTTGATCCCTGGGTCAGGAAGAGCCCCTGGAGGAGGGCATGGCAACCCACTCCAGTACTGTTGCCTGGAGAATCCCATGGACAGAGGTGCCTGGCAGGCTGCAGTCCATGGGGTTGCAGAG
>SJYC01020584.1:0-77521 GCA_006408675.1 Madoqua kirkii | reverse complement strand
GGAGGAGAAGGGGACAACAGAGGATGAGATGGTTGGATGACATCACCGACTCAATGGACGTGAATTTGAGGAAGCCCCGCAAGTTGGTGACAGACAGGGGTGCCTGGCAGCTGCAGTCCATGGGGTTGCAGAGTCGGACAGGACTGAAGCGACTTAGCATGCACGTGACTCCAAAAGGTGGTGCCTTTTTGTTTCTACATCCGGTTTACTCTCTGCACCACACCAGCCCCCATGCATTTCCATGTCCTGTAGGATCTCCCCTCTGGTGAAGGGACTACAGGGATGCTCAGTGAGCTGGGTAGGGGCAAGGAAGGGGACTGAGCTCATTCCAGACAGAAGCTCGAAACTGATCCTCCCAAGGAGGCCGCTTCCTGCCCCCCAGGAGGAGATTGATCAGGGTTTGATGCTATAAACGCACATCATTGTTTTGGCACCTTAGCACTGAGCCTTGCTCTGCAAATGGATGTGATTTTTATGGCAGTGTTTATGGAGCTGAATATTCAGATTGATTCTCTTTTCCCTTTCCCAGGGCTCTTCTGGGAAGAAACAGACAAACACTCCCACTCAAGAGCGGGAAACCGCTCCCTGCCACCCCCACCCCACCAAGCACACTATGGGCCTGTCTCCCCACTCCCTGTAGGCCCTGCACAGGTGCCCAGCCACATCAGGGCCAATTCCCAGAGCCTCGGATGCCTCCCAATCCTTATCCGTTTATGCCCTTGAAATCTAGAAGCCTGTGATTAGGAAAACACAAATACAGCAAAACAAAACAAACAGAACTAGCAGAAGAAAAGGCAGCTCCCTGAGCCGTTTCCAGGCGGCTGGCTCATCCTGGCTTCTGCTTCCCCGATTCTCCACGGAGCACCTGGTTGCCTGCTAATCTCCGAGCAGTGTCTTCCCATTAAACCAACACGTCCAGTTGCCTTTCCTTTACTCACTAACAGATCAGGGACAAACTCCTTCCTTCCCTAGGACTGGAAACCCTGCTCCAGGCCATGCTTTAAAAGGAGCATGATTAAAGAATCTGCCTGCAATGCAGGAGACCCAAGTTTGATCCCTGGGTTGGGAAGAACCCCTGGAGAAGGAAATGGCAACCCACTCCAGTAGTCTTGCCTGGAGAATTCCATGGACAGAGAGCCTGACAGGCTGCAGTCCATGGGGGTCACAGAGTCAGACATGACTCAGTGACCAGCACTTTCACTTTTCAGTTCATTCTCACCCCGCAGGCAGAGTCTCCCACCTGACCACCCACAGTTCCTCTGTAGGAAACTGCATCTCTTCACCCACAGTAGAACCCTTCCCATCTGAAACTACAGAATGGCCCCTGGGGCTCAGAGAGGGCCTGAAAGGTCACCCCACCCACTGCTGCCATCACCTAGCCAGACAGGTTCATCCTTTCCCAAACCCTGATCTAAGAATGTGCTCATTCCCCTTTACACACAACCAGGAAGGTTCTGGAGCCAAACACATTTTGTTACGGTTCGTGAAGCATATTACCACTGAAAGGCTCCCAAAGACCTACATCTGAAACAAGGTCTTTTATGCCTTTTATGTCTTATGGCAGAAAGCGAGGAGGAACTAAAGAGCCTCTTGATGAAAGTGAAAGAGGAGAGTGAAAAAGCTGGCTTAAAACTCAACATTCAAAAAACTAAGATCATGGCATCCAGTCCCATCACTTCATGGCAAATAGATGGGGAAGCAATGAAAACAGTGACAGATTTTATTTTCTTGGGCTCCAAATCACTGCAGATGGTGACTGTAGCCATGAAATTAAAAGACACTTGCTCCTTGGAAGAAAAGTATCCATATAAGCTTTTATAAGAAAAAGACAGAATATTAAAATTAATTATTTAATAATTAATTATTAAGAAAAGACAGCTTATTAAAAAGTAGAGACATTGCTTTGCCAACAAGGTCTGTATAGTCAAAGCTATGGTTTTTTCAGTAGCCGTGTACGTACGGATGTGAGAGCTGGACCATTAAAAAAGCTGAGAACTGAAGAATTGATGCCTTTGAACTGTGGTGTTGGAGAAGACTCTTGAAAGTCCCTTGGACTGCAAGGAGATAAAACCAGTCAATCCTAGAAAAAAATCAGTCCTGAATATTCATTGGAAGGACTGATGTTGAAGCTGAAATTCCAATACTTTGGCCACCTGATGTGAAGAACTGACCCATTAGAAAAGACCCTGATGCTGGGAAAGATTGAAGGCAGGAGGAGAAGGGGACAACAGGGGATGAGATGGTTGGATGGCATCACTGACTTGATGGACATGAGTTTGAGCAAGCTCTGGGAGTTGGTGATGGACAGAGAAGCCTGGTGTGCTGCAGTCCATGGGGTCATAGAGTCGGACATGATTGAGCAACTGAACTGAATGGAACTTTTATGCCTTTAAAACAAAGTTTAAGTTTTAAATCATGGATTCGTTTCTCCCGAGGATGATTATTGACATCTTGAAACTAGAGTGCTATGAAACACAATTCCTGAAACTAAGGACTAGCTGGTTCTCTGGGGGCTCTGTAAGCCCTGATAGTTCATGATTTTATAACTTAAACCTCTACAATATCATTTAATGTGGTCCAGAACCCATCCAGCCTTTGGGTCTCTGTAATTTGCCTCTATCATCCTGTCTGAAGTGATGGACATTTCCTCTATTCTCAATACCTGCCAAAAAGAGATAGAGTTCAAGGGCTACACTCCCAAATCTCAACACTTTTCATTCATTGCCCCTTGAGCAGCACAGTTGCCAAGGGCTCTAAGGAACCAGGTTTCACTCCATCTCTGCAGTTTACAACTGCAGGCCCTTGGAAAAATTACTCAAGTCCTCTGAGCCTCAGTGTAGAATTCAGAATTCCGTGATAGCTCCCTAGGGTCCCAGGCCTGACACACACACCCCTGTTCCCCTACCTCCTCTGGAGCATTGGATCTTCTCCATGAGATTAGATCCCTAATCAGTTGATTTTGAGCTCATCGAAAAGGAGGTTCTTTTTGGTGGACCTGATCTAGAATAAGGAGGTCTGGAGCCTCACTTCTATTCTTCTTTTCTCTCTTCAGGACTCTCCTTGAGTACCTAGGGATTAAGATGGGCTGAATGGGAACAAGCCATAATTTATCACCTGGAAAAAAAATTAAAAAACTCTCAAAAGTAGATTAATGGATTTGACCACCTGAAAGTTGGTCCTACCAACTTTGTTCTAGGTCTCCCAAACTCCACTTACCAGGTCAATTTTCCAACTCTTTGCAACCTCATGGACTGTAGCACGCCAGGCTTCTCTGTCCATCACCAACTCCTAGAACTTGCTCAACTCATGTCTGTCAAGTTATTGATGCCATCTTATCCCCTGTTGTCCCCTTCTCCTCCTGCCTTCAATCTTTCCCAGTATCAGGGTTTTTCTAATGAATCAGTTCCTTGCATCAGGTGGCAAAAGTATTAGAGTTTCAGCTTCAGCATCAGTCCTTCCAATGAATATTCAGAACTGATTTCCTTTAGGATGGACTTGCTTGATTTCCTTGTAGTCCAAGGGACTCTCAAGAGTCTTCTCCAACACCACAGTTCAAAAGCATCAATTCTCCAGTGCTCAGCTTTCTTTATAGTCCAAATTTCACATCCATACATGACCACTGGGAAAACCATAGCTTTGACAAGATGGACCTTCATCACAAATGATGTCTCTGCTTTTTAATATGCTCTCTAGGTTGGTCATAGCTTTTCTTCCAAGGAGCAGATGTCTTTTAACTTCATGGCTGCAGTCACCATCTGCAGTGATTTTTGAGCCCAAGAAAATAAAGTCTGTCACTGTTTCCATTGTTTCCTCATCTGTTTGCCATGAAGTGATGGACTCCAATGCCATGATCTTAGTTTTTTGAATGTTGAATGTTAAGCCAGCTTTTTCATGCTCCTCTTTCACTTTCACCAAAATGTTCTTTAGTTCCTCTTCACTTTCTACCATAAGGGTGGTGTCATCTGTGTATCTGAGGTTATTGACATTTTTCCTAGCAATCTTGATTCCAGCTTGTGCTTCATCTAGCCTGGCATGTCTCATGATATACTCTGCAGATAAGTTAAATAAGCAGGGTGACAATATACAGCCTTGACATGCTCCTTTTCCTATTTGGAACCAGTCCATTGTTCTATGTCCAGTTCTAATTGTTGCTTCTTGACCTGCATACAGATTCTCAGGAGGCAGGTAAGGTGGGCTGGTATTCCCATCTCTTTAAGAATCTTCCACAGTTTGTTGTGATCCACACACTCAAAGGCTTTGGTTAATCAATAAAGCAAAAGTAGATGTTTTTCTGAAATTCTCTTGCTTTTTCTATGATCCAACGGATGTTGGCAATTTGATCTTTGTTCCTCTGCCTTTTCTAAACCCAGCTTGAACATCTGGAAGTTCATGGTTCACATTACTATTGAAACCTGGCTTGGAAAATTTTGAGCATTATTCTGCTGGCATGTGAGATGTGAAATTGTGCAGTAGTTTGAGCATTCTTTGGCATTCCCCTTCTTTGGGATTGGAATGAAAACTGACCTTTTCCGGTCATGTGGCCACTGCTGAGTTTTCCAAATTTGCTGTCATATTAAATGCAGCACTTTAACAGTATCATATTTCAGGATTTGAAATAGCTCAACTGGAATTCCATCACCTCCACTAGCTTTGTTTGTAGTAATGCTTCCTAAGGTCCACTTGACCACATTCCAGGATGTCTGGCTCTAGATGAGTGATCACACCATTATGGTTATCTGGGTCACGAAGTTTTTTTTGTACAATTCTTCTGTGTATTCTTGCCACCTCTTCTTAATATCTTCTACTTTGGTTAGGTCCATACCATTTCTGTCCTTTATTGTGCCCATCTGTGCAGAAATGTTCCCTTGGTATCTCTAATTTTCTTAAAGAGATCCCTAGTCTTTCCCATTCTGTTGTTTTCCTCTATTTCTTTGCATCAATCACTGAGGAAGGCTTTGTTATCTCTCCATGCTATTCTTTGGAACTCTACATTCAAATGGGTATGTCTTTCCTTTTCTCTTTTGCCTTTAGCTGTCTAGGTTGGTCATAGCCTTTCTTCCAAGGAGCAAGTGTCCTTTAATTTCTTGGCTAAGTCACCATCTGCAGTGATTTTGGAGTCAAAGAAAATAAAGTCTGTCACTGTTTCCACTGTTTTCCCATCTATTTGCCATGAAGTTATGTCATTCTGTCAATTGTCATTGACAGTAGCCAATTGAGCATTCATCCAATAACAAGCACTAACTCTGTAACAACCTTGTGTGGGCCTGGAAATAAGACAGCATCTTTACACTCAAGGAGGTCCCAGTGTGTCTGAGCTGCAAATAGGTAGTAACATTAAGATTTCCACCAGGGTTCCAGCCTTGGATTAGAGTTCCATAAACCAACTTGACTGTGAGCGTTAAAGGAAAGATAATGACTATTTATTCCATTGGGGGGGAAGGGGGGACCTCAGATGCTCACTCATAAGATTTTTAAGCAGTTCTGTTACCAAATGTGTGCGTGCTAAGTGGCTTCAGTCATGTCCAACTCTTTGTGACCCTACAGACTGTAGCCCGCCAGGCTGCTCTGTCCATGCAAGAATACTAGAGTGGATTGCCATGCCCTCCTCCAGGGGATCTTCCAGACCCAAGCAAACCCACTGTCCTAGGTCTCCTGCATTGGCAGGTGAGTTCTTTACAACTAGTGCCACCTAGGGAGCCCTCTATTACCAAGGCTACCCCCTAATTTTGAGGCAGTGCTTGCCCAGTTAGGGAAGAACATACAGCAAATAGAGACCAAATACCTGAATCAAGTGTAACAGCCAACCCCTAGAGGATGATAGTTGGTAGGGTAAAAAATCATTGAGAGAAGCGCTGTGTGTGAGCCTTCACTGACTCCTATCACTCCTTGCCCTGACAATAGATAGTAAGAAATAAAAAGGAAAGATTAGTATAAAAGATTCAGAAAGTCATCCTGGCAAATTCATTCAACAAGCACCAAGAGACTACATGAGTTTGATCATTGTTCTAGATGCTAGGCATACATCAGAGAGCAGATGATAATTCTCCTTTGATAGGGCTTACATATTCTAGCAGAGAGACGTACACAAGCAATAGACAAGATTTTTTTAAGTAAATCATATGTTCTTAATAGAAGGTAATGGGACTGAAGGTGTAGGATGATTTTGCAATTTTTAAGTAAGTGGTGAGTATGGTCTCATTGAAACGGTGAGATTGGAACAAAGACTTGAAAGAAATGGAAGAGTTATGCAAGAAGATACCTAGAAAAACAGTTCTTCAGATGAGGAAAGGACTGAAGCAAAGACCACAGGGCAGGACCTGGGGAGCAGCAAAGTGCTCAGTGATGCTAAATCAGCATAAGGTACAGTGAGGGTATAATGTAAGGGAATGGGGTGGAGTGAGGTCCTTGTATGGCTTCAGCTTAAATTCTGAGAGGGATAGGGCGTGGCTCAAGGCATTGAGCAGAGGAGTGCCACGATCTTTTACAGTCTCTAAAAGGATCATTCTGGTTTCCATTTGAGCAATTCTGGGAAGAGAAGAACCAGGAGAACCTGTTAAAAGGCTACTGGAGTGAAGCAGGTATGAGATGAAGGTGGTTCCAGGCAGGGTGGGAGCAGTACTGATATGAGAACTGATCAGATTCCATACTATTTTCTATAAGTAAAACCAAAAGTAGAATACTTCCTGGCAGGCTTTTTGGTCTAAACAGCTGGAAGATTGGAGTCATCATCAGCTGACATTGAGAAGGCTATAGATAGAGCTTGCTTCCCAGGTAGCTCAGCTGGTAAAGAATCTGCTTGCAATGTGGAAGACCTGGATTCCATCCCTGGGATGGGAAGATCCCCTGGAGAAAGGAATTGCTCCCACTCCAGTATTCTGGTCTGGAAAATTCCATGGTCTGTATAGTCTATGGGGTCACAAAGAGTTGGGCACAACTGAGCGACTTTAACTTTCATAGATAAAGCAAATGTGGAGCAGACAGGGAAAGGGCTGTCCAGAGTTCTGTTTGGGGCATGCTGAATCTGAGAAGTCTACCAGAATTTAATCAAATGCAGGGTGGTTTCATACTTGTAATAGTTCAGAGTAAGTCTGTTGAGGCTATTGGTTATGTAAGTCTCTAACCCAAGAGAGAGGTCAACGTTGGTATCATCAGTAAACAGTCAGTATTTCAAGTCACAGCACAAGGTAAGGTCATCAAAGAAATGAGTATATTGAGAAGGGGACCTAGGAGTGAGCTCAGAATAAGCCCAACATTAACTCATTACTGACCATGGCATTTTTGCAGAAAATAATGCCTGTGGCCAGTGATTTTTATTTTGGCCAGCCAAATACTGAGTCTGTTATTTCACTAACACTTCATGGGTTATTACATTCAATAGTTACACCTGACACACCTGTAAAGTCTTCTTCAGCACTGTCAGTTTCATTTTCACTCTTCATATCAGAATCATCACTAAGGTTTCTTTTTATTGGTCTAATATTCACACTGTCTAAATCAGAACTATATTCTGAAGAACTATCATCTTCTAGACACTAGTATATATGTCACTGAGACAATCAGAGAAAGCATCTGAATAAAATTCACTGAAAAATTCTTCACTCAAAATTTCACAATGCATCATTTTTGAAAATTTTATGGTAATAAACTTGCATTTATAATAGACACGAAGTTGGAACAAAAACCTAACAGAGTAAAATGTGAATGATAACGGCAATCATAAGTTGCATAATGAACCCTTGATCAATTTCAAGCTCTAACAATTTTGCACAGTGATGCTAATTGTATCACTCTCTAAAAACGTATTGATACATCTCTGGTCAATAACATTCGGGTAACAAAAGACATATTAATATGCCTCTGGTCAATAATGTGTAGAAAACTAGAGAAGAGATGAGAAACCAAAGGGAGTGCCGAAGCACCAGCAGCGAGATAGGAGGAAAGCCCAGAGACTGTCACGTGTGGGAATTCAAAGCAGAAAGCGTGACCACCTGAATCAAAGTGTCCCTGACAATGTCTAGTCCACATCTTTCTTGACCTGTCCATTTAGCGATTGGAAGTCATTGTTGGCCTTGGTAAGAGCAGTTTCGGTGCAGTAGTGGGTGAAAGGCCTTCCTGGGTGGTACCAACTCTTCTTAGGAGTTTTGATGCAATAAGAAACAAGACGTGGGCAGTAATAAAAGAGAAGTGAGGTCAAGAGAGGACTTTCTTAACCTTGGAGAAGAGCATGTTTACAAGCAGATGGGAATGATCTAGTCCAGAGATTAAAAATGGATTAAGTGTAAAAGAGGCAAGAATTGCCACTTGTGCACATAGGGGAGGGGAGAAGGAAAGGACCCTCATGCACACGCAAGTGTAAGAGTTGGCTTTAGCTAGGAGTATGGACTGTTCACCCATGCACCATGTGGGAAAGGCAGACAAGGAGTGGACAGATGCTGGCAGGTGGGTAGATGCTGCAGTAGAACTCTGTGGAAGACCTCTCTCGATTGTTTCAATTTTCTCAATGAAATAGGAAGCAGTCATCAGCTGGGAACAAGGATGGGGTGGTATCACGTGAGAAACCTTCAAAATGATACGGTGTTGTGACATACACTTATTGAGCTTTTGCTTTGCCCAGTGTACTAAGCTCTTGATGTGCATCTTCACAACAACCCTCAGAGGTTAGGCGCTATATTAATATATCCTTTAAAGATGGAGACATGATGCTCGGGCATTCATAGAAATGACTCGGCAGATTACTCTCGGTCACCCAGCTGATAAATGCCAGAAGACGCAGACTTCAGCCTGACTCGCTGCAAAGACTTTGCTCTTAACCTGAGTGGGAGTGGAAGGTGGAAGTAGGGAGTGCTCTGCAGAGGAGATAACAACACTCTCCTTTCCTCAAGGCAGTGATGGGCCCAGAGGAAAGTGCTGGCTTGGCTGCTCCAAGACCCATGAACTAATGAACTGAGTTTATCAGTGAGGCGCTCAGATGTTCCCCACAGCTCCATGCCCCTTATTAGCCTGTCACTGCATTGCACATGCATTTATTAAAGAGAGCAGGTTCGTGGTCTGCTGCTGTTGTTCTTTAGTCGTTCAGTTGTGTCCAACTCTTTGAGACCCCATGGACTGTAGCCTGCCAGGCTCCTCTGTCCATGGGATTTCCCAGGCAAGATTACTGGAGTGGGTTGCAATTTCCTTCACCAAGGGATCTTCCTGACCCAGGGATCGAATCCACATCTTCTGCATTGGCAGGTGGGTTCTTTGTCCACTGAGTCACCAGGGAAGCCCTTCATGGTCCGTTAAAATCCATTATAATGTACCTCAGGCTTCCCTCCATCACATCAGCCATATTCAGGACACCTGAGAAGCACACACTTCTGTATTTGTTTCCTATTTCTGCTGTTAACATATTACTACAAACTTGGTAGCTTGACGCAACACACATTTTTTATCTTATAGTTCTGGAGGTCAGAAGTCTGGAAGAGGTCTCACTAGCTAAGACCAAAGTGTTGGTCAGACAGTGTTGCCCTCTGGAGTCTCTAAGGAATAATCCATTTCTTTGCCTTTTCCCAGTATTAGAGGTCACTCTCCAATACTCCACCCTCTAAGAGCATTTCTTGGCTCGTGGCCCCTTCCTCCATCTTCAGGGTCAGGAATGTAGGCTGAGTCCTTTTCACATGGAATCACTCTGACCTCCTCTCTGCCTCCCTCATTCACTTTTAAGTCTCCTATAATTACTCTGGGCCCCCCTGAAGAATTCAGGCTACTCCCCTTAAGGTAGACACAGCTGACTAACTCCATGTTGGCAGGTTCCAGGGATGAGAAGGGGCTGGGGTATTATTGTGTCTACTTCAATGAGAAATTCTGGAACACTACCCTACAGTCCTTATTGTCCTCATTCATTCTTTCACTTATTGATTTAGGAATCTGGGCTTTAGGAAACTGCTGTGGTCTGAGAGTCATTCTCCTGACCTCTCTATAATATTTATTTTACTAACAAATATGTTCTTTTGCCAATAAATCCCACAGAAAGTCTGAAATGAAGTTATTTTGTATCTAATCCAATACAATTTCTATGCTCTATGGGGTGGAGGGGGGTGTGTGGGAGCATTGCTCAGGAGGATGGAGGGAGTTGTAGGGGGACAGGGAGATCCCTCTATTTCCCCAGTATGTATTTTCCACGTCTTCCTTGTTCAGGAGGCAATACGTGTACTGAGGGAGCCTTGATGGGTTATGGGGTTCTTCCTGACAAACTTTGTTCGCTGGGCTATTTAAATCATTCTAATTACTCCAGAAACACTCCATTAGGTTTCCCAGTGAGGGACGCTGTGGAAAAGGACTAGGAGAAATTGAGGAGGGGCTGAGAAAGGAAAACAGCAAAACAGTGGCAGACTCATTATTTGGCTCCTGCAACCTCTTCTGCCATTTGTTTCAAATAAGGAAGCAGGAGAGGGAGCCAAGGGCAAGAGAGAAAATAAACAGATACTGTCAGGTCCTGCCATTAGAAATGCACAATTCATTAGAAAAACATTGATTGCAAAGAATTGATTTGGTAGTGATTTGATTGTCAGGCATACAGTACATCCAAGGAAAATTTTTCATTATGATTCAGAATTCGTTAAAAAGAAGATAAGACCAGAAGGTGGTGAGCAAGGACACACGGGCCGGGCGCCGTATTGTTAAAAACTCAAGCCTGGCCCGAGGGACTGCCCCCCAAGAGGACCATGCCTATTATGTTATGGAGGAACTAGTGATTTACTTGTCACTTTTTCGGAATCTTCAGTCTGGGTACTCTACCGAGGGGCTCAGACTTGTTGGACTTGACCGCACCTCCCCGTTAAGGAAAACCCCATTCCCAGCATCCCTCTAGGTGCTCCCCTGTCTCTCTCATTCCTGCAGTGAGGCTGCACAGCTGATCCTGGGGCAAGTACAGGGGGTTTCAGGGTATCAAGGATGCCTGGCAGCGTGGCACCCTGGTCCAGCTTCCCAGTCCTCGGAGAACTTTGCTAAGTCTCTCTCGACGCATGCCCTGCCTGGTGTTCTGAGCAACCCACTCCCCCACCACCTCCTTTTTTCTGACTCTTGCTCCGATGCCACCATCTCACACTTTTACGTCCCTGGAAAAGCTGGGTCTTTTCTATTCAAGATCCTGGTATATTCTTCTTGGCTTCTGGCTTAACTCCATCTTCTTCACCAATGGAACTTCTCTAGGAAAACCTTTACTTTCCTCTGCCCCACCTTTCTGGCCCTTGATAGAAGCTGGGGTTCCTCGGCTGATTCTAAAGATGGCTTTCCATCCACTAACACCACTTGGGCATCTTTTAATTCGTTACCGAGCTCTTTGTTCCAGCCAGCTGTCTCCATCCTTGCGTATTCGCTGTCATCTTCTAGCCTCCTGCCTCTGTTTCTGTTCCTGCTCTCTTGTACCCAGTGTTCTTTGCTTCCTCTCTCTCTTTTACCAAATACCAACCACTAACTGTTCCCAGCTCTGCTCCTTTAATCCCCTGGACAATCGGCCAAGTGTAGGATCTTCTCCATCACTCGGCTGAGACATCATCTCTCCTTACAAGGTTTCGCGACCTCCTAGCCTAGACTCTCTTCTGTAAAATGAGCATGATGATAGTAATGAGCCTTCCTGCCTCAGAGGAGCAAATATAATCACATACTGTGTAAGTGCTTTGCAAACTGAAAGGGCTACTTAAATGTAAATTGTTTTACTTCTCCAATTCAGGGATTCACAATATAATTTGCATTCTGAAGGCCATCCTCAATGATTAGCATTAAATATTTAAGAAATACTTTCAGCCAGTGACTGTCAACCCTAGACAAAAAATAGTGGTTTCATTGGTCCAGGTTGAAACTCACACAACGTTTGTTTGTTTGTTTTCTGCTGTGCTGGGTGTTTGTTGCTGCACGAGGGCTTTCTCTGACTGCCGCCAGCAGGGGCTCCTCTTCTTTGCAGTGCACAGACTTATCGTTGTGGCTTCTCTTGTTGCAGAGCAAGGGCTCTAGGCTCACAGGTGTCAGTAGTTGTGGCGCACAGGCTGCAGTGTCCAACGGCATGTGGGATCTTCCTGGACCAATGATCAGATCCGTGTCCCCTGAGTTGGCAGGCAGATTCTTGACCACTGGACCACTAGGGATGTCCCAAAGCAATGTATTCTTGAGAAGTTCCCCCAGTGAGGGAAACTGGCAGCGGGGTTGAGAGCCAGTGATGTGTACTTGACTTTCACATTTCAATACCTGTTGCCTATCGCCACCCACACCTATCTAGGGGCAGACTCTTCTCGCCTGCCCACTTTGCCCTCTCCTCTCCTTCATCCAAAGTAGGTCTGTGGAGGGAGATCTGTAAGAGGGACAAAGAGGCCTAGAATTTGAGAGATGGACAAGAGACCTGGGAGGTGACTGTTGTCCCCATCCACTTCCTTCTAGGGGTGCTCACTGAGTGACAAGAAAGCGCTCCTCCTTCAAAAAAGAAACTCAGCAGGGGCTTTCCTAGTAGTCCAGGGGCTACGACTCTGCGCTCCCAATGCAGGGAGTCTGGGTTCAATCCCCGGTAACCCACATGATAACTAAAAACCCCACATGCTGCAATTCAAAGATCCTGGGGCAGCCAAGTAAATAAATAGATATATACTTTCAATAAAAAAATAAAAGAAATACAGCAGCAGTAAGACACCAAACTATACCCCTGCTTCCTGTTTCCTCTGATGCCTCACCCGCCTCATCCTAGCCCTGGATCTGCTTCCTTCTCATGTCCAAGTCCAATGCCAGTGATGACTTTACTTAGCCACCCTTATCTCAGCCCTGACCTCTGTTCACAGGTAACTTAATCTATTTCAGCAAATCTAGGGTACATCCATTGTAACCTGCAATTTCTTTTCACTAAAAACAATGGCCTTTCATTTTCCATTTTTATAAAAATTTTACAGATTATATTTCCCATTTACAGTTATTACAAAATAACTATATTGACTATATCCCCCCTGTTGTACAATACATCCTTGAGCCTATCTTATACCCAGTCGTTTGTACTTTTCACTTCTTCATCCCTATATCGCCTCCCATCCCTAGCTCCACTGGTAACTACTAGTGAGTCTGCTTCTCTTATGTTATATTCACTGGTTTGTTGTATTTTTCAGATTCCACATATAAGTGATATCATATAGTATTTGTCTTTCTCTTGCTGACTTATTTCACTTAGCATAAAATGCACTTGCACTTACCTATCACTAAGAAACAAAAGCATACTGTCAAATAAACCGTGATAGGTTATCCACGGTCAGAACCTTCCTGATTTCAGAGATGCTAACCCAAGAACAAATGCAGGAATGATGAGATAAAGAGCTTCCTCAACTGACTGCATGGGTCACAGATGGAGTGTTCCTGTCACTGACTGATGCACCCCATCTGGTCCTCTGGGGCTGCCCCTCTTCAGGCCTCTGTTCTCTCACTGTGAAATTCTCACAAGGGCCTGAGGCCATGTGGGGACCTCAGACAAACCCCACTGGGCAGTCTGAGGCCCACCAAGATGAACAAACAGGGCTCTTGCTATTCAAGCAGTATTTATCAGCACATCCATCCTAAGCACCAAGGACGGAGCTCAATTCTGGGGCAAGAGGGTAATGGAGATTTGCTCCCTGACCACAAACATTTCATCTCATTACATCTTTAGTAAGGTGTGATCTAAATGGGAGGGTAAGAGTCAAGGAAGGCTTCATGAAGGAAGTGACAAAGGGCCAGGTCCACAAGAAAAAAAGGGATATTAACAAGTCAATAAGAGGAAATTTTTTTCCAAGCAGAAGAAAAAACATGAACAAAGAATTCAGACATGAAAAGTCAAAGCATTCTGAGGAGCTGCTGTGCCCCAAGGGTGCTGCCATGAGAGGATGCTTAGACCAGGGAAGCAGTAAAGCGGAGCCTGATTGTGACAATCCTGTGTGTGTATTAGTCTCTCTACTGTATCCAATTCTTTGTGACCCCATAGACTGTAGCCCACCAGGCTCCTCTGTCTATGGAATTTTCCAGACAAGAACACTGGAGTGGGCTGTCATTTCCTCCTCCAGGGGCTCTTTCCCACCCAGGGATCAAACCCAGGTCTCCCACATTGCAGGCAGATTCTTCACTGTCTGAGCCCCCAGTGAAAATCCTGAAAAGCAGGTTAATGAATTAAGCCTGACCTCTCTGATGGTCCTGTGGTTAAGACCTCACCTTCCAAAACAGGGGGTATGGGTTTGATCCTGGTCAGAAAGCTAGGATCCCACATGCCTCTTGACCAAAAACCCAAAACATTCAAACACAGAAGAAACAGTGTAACAAATTCAATAAAGATTTTTTAAATGGTCCACATCCAAAATAAATAATTGGATGAATATTTTTTAAAATAAAACATT
This sequence comes from Madoqua kirkii, assembly GCA_006408675.1. Classification (NCBI taxonomy): domain Eukaryota; kingdom Metazoa; phylum Chordata; class Mammalia; order Artiodactyla; family Bovidae; genus Madoqua; species Madoqua kirkii. Next base: position 63,149 of record SJYC01020584.1, on the reverse strand, counting down.
TAAGCCTGTGGCCTTAACAATAGGGAGTCACAGGTATTTGAGCAAGAGTATGGCATATACCTGCAGGGTAGGAGACCCGGGGTCAGTCCCTGGGTCTGGAAGATCCCCTGGAGAAGGAAATGGCAATCCTATGGACAGAAGAGTCTGTGGGCTATAGTCCATGGGGTCAAGAGTCAGACACGATTTAGCAACTAAATCACCACCATCACCGTGGCATGTCTTCTGTGTATGCTTGCAGGATACTCATTGGCTAAGGACTTCTGCTAAAGGAGCAGGTCTCGGTGATTGTCTGACCTCCGACCTTCTCGCATTACTGTATAGTGTCATAGGTTCTGTCCCTGCCTCTGACTCTAGCAGAACTGAAATTCCAAGGATGGCATAGATGCCATCTCAGAGGTCTCAGCTTGGGGGAATCTTCAGAGGCATTTAATGAGATCATTGGCACTGACCCAGGTTGCAGCAACAAAAGCTATTCCTTTCAATTCATGAGGCTGGGGTTGGGGGAGAACTCTCATCAGGACCATTTGGGAAGAGGAAGGGGTCCTGAACTGAGAGGATTTGAAGAGGGAAAATAAAAGGTGAGCTCCTGGTCACTAATGTCATTTTGATCCATCCTCCAAAGGGCAAGGCCGTTCGCCCCCTGGGCTGAGGTTACAAGGAGATCTGAATCTGTCTACAATTTTAAAGGATAATTCTCAGGCATCACAAGTAAAAGCCAGTGATCCTCCTGAAGAGTGAAATTTGCTCAGAGGACAGCCAGAATTACTGTAATGAGTACATCCATTAATTTTATTATACACTGCAGGAATAGTCGCCATGGAGACTCAGGTTTTCCCTCTGGGGCTGGGCTGCTCTGGGTAATCAAAAGGAGCCCCATTTTGTGATTTAAAGACAGTGACAATGAGGAGGAACTTGGAAGGTTTTTCTTAAGGGTCACTTCCTGAAAAAAGAAGAGGTAGTGTATTAATCAAGATGATGCTAGCTGCTGTAACAAATAAACATAAAATCTCAGTGGTTTAATGCAACAGAAATTGTATTTCTTCCTCTCATGGGGAAGCACTCTGCTTCAAGGAGACATTCAAGGACCCAGATGGATATAAACTAACATTAACATGTGGTTACTTCCTGGTCTCTCTGGGCAGTTACTTCCAGTTAGCAAATGGAGGAAGACCAAGAGAATATATGCCTGGGAGGTAATTGTGAACAAGACCCAGAGCTGGCATATGTCAATCACTTCAATTCATATCCCATGCTCAGAACTCAGTCACGTGACCCATGTAGATACAAGGGGTGATAGAAATGTGGTCCCTGTATGCATGAGGACGTTTGCTTGACAGCTCTCTACACTATAAAAGGGAAACATGAATCCACTACCCATCTGGCCCAGGACACCTGGCATAACCAGGAGAAAGACACTAGACCAGGGGTCCAGCAGTCAATGTGTGGGACACAATGAGTCATCTTTCTTCCCCTGGCCTCAGTGTTTTCATACCTAAAATGGGAGGGTTGGACTTTGTGGTCTCCAGCAGACTTTGACCATAATACTGAAGTTGAGACTGTCCTGTGGGAAATAAGCTGTTCCCTGAGCTCATAGAAAGTTCCATCAGTAAACTGCCCTCCCGGGCATCAAGTCACAGTGCTTTGGGAAGACTGTCCAGGCCACAGTCTCACTCTCAACTTGGCATCACACAAACTGGACCCCAGAGAGGCTGGAAATTGAGCGATCCCCACAGGAGAGGAAACATTAAAGGTTACATGATTTGAGCCTGCACAGGGGTCCAAGTGACCTTTCCTTGAGTGGAAAGACACAGGCTGCCAGTCCAGTGACCAATGAGGCAGACAGCGCCAGGAGCTGGGCTGCCCCCAGGAACCGCGATTGAGCAGAAGGGCTCACGCTGCCTGAGTCACAAAGGTGAGCACGCTGAGTGCAGGCAGGAAACGCTGGAGCTCTATGGAAACAAACGCACAATCCATCTGTTACACAAACACATGCAGCATTTACATGGCTGGATACCGAGGTCAGGTACACAGCAGAAGTGCAAGAATGAGGACGTGCAAACACGGAGTTAAGTATAAATGGATACACGGCCAGTGCATACTTGCTCAGGGTAGATAAGGATGTACTGCTCTTCGTGAGTGGAGAGACACACTTAGAGACACACACAGAGGCACATTTGTATATTATATCAGGACCCATGTGGATACATAATGAGGTGTATGTAAATGCATACATAAGTTCATTTATATCCAGAATTCACTTCAGTACATTCATAGCATTCACCTAGAAGTCCACATAGTTTTCCACATATGAAAACACACCATACCCAGGAGCACATACATAGGAGCACACAAGCAGCTCCCAGGTATGCAGGTATAGACACACTTATACATAGAGTCCACACAGAAGAGCATCTCACAGCTAACCATCTAACCTCAGAGCTGCACACAGAGAAGAGGCTGGGCTTGTCTTAAACCCTGGTGAATTATGTTGACCCTCTAGGCAAATCCTTTCCTCTCTTTGGGCTTCGGTGGGCTTCCCTGGTGGCTCAGCAGGGAAGAATCTGCCTGCCAGTGCAGGAGACACAGATTCGATCCCTGGGTCGGGAAGATCCCCTGGAGGAGGAAATGGCAACCCACTCCAGTATTCTTGCCTGGGGAATCCCATGGACAGGGGAGCCTGGCGGCCTATAGTCCATGGGGTTGCAAGAGTCAGACATGACTTAGTGAGTAAACAACAAATTCATCAGTATGATATGGGGCTGGATTCAGAGATCTCCAAACACCAGTTCTAAACTGGCTGAGAGAGATTCATCATTAAATGAGAAGGCGGGGCCCTCTTCATGGGGTGCTTCCAGTCTAAGGAGAAATGGGCAAGCACAATCTGGAAATCCTGAGAGGCACAGAAAGCAACCAGTTTATGATTAATGATGGCATCTATACAGATAGTCAAGGTCTGAGGAAATACAATAAGGGTAGCATCACGACTTCCTTTAAAGATTTGGTTTCCTCCACTGAACAACGCCAAAGTGAACCAGACAGCCTCCAGGACTTCCAGAGGGGGCATGCATGCCAGGGCAGCCTGCAGAGGGCAGTCTCAAGGGGGACAGAGGGTGCGGGGGATGCTTTCTCCCAGGCTCAGGACCACAGCGGGCAGGTGCATCTGTCCGGGAGGCCCCCGAAGGCGGAGAGCCCACACTAACAGGCCCAGACTCAAGTGACCTGCTGTGAGCAGGAAGAAACGACCAAAGCGACAGGCTGGAGGCCAGGGCCTCCACCCACACACAGCCCTCTGGCTTAAGGAACTCCACAAAGTGGCCTCTGAGCAGATCGGCACATTCTGTCTTCTGCTATGAAATGGCTTACGGATTCCTGCAGGACAATGCTGGCCAAGATCCAGGAAAGAGGGCTACATCCTACGGGCACCTGCATCCAAACTCGCCCACACGTGGAAACCAGCACGCAAGCATGTGGGTGTGGGCGCTTGAGGCTCCCAGGTTGCACACACATGCCCAACAGTGGATACCACACAAGCTTGACTGTTTACAGGTAATCTCTGCCCACCTGAACCTGCTGTGTAATGCACACTTGAATATGCAAATCATTGTATGTGAGGGTGTCTGTATCTGTTTTTTTCCCACTGACCCCATTCACGGTGGGCTTCCCAGGTTGCTCAGGGGTAAACAATCGACCTGCCCATGTTGGAGATATGGGTTCAATCCCTTGGTCAGGAAGATCCCCCGGAGTAGGAAATGGCAACCCACTCCAGGATTCTTGCCTGGAGAACCCCCGGGACAGAGGAGCCTGACAGGCTACCCATGGGGTCACAAAAGCCAGATATGACTTAGCCACTAAATAACAACAACCATCAACATTCACAGTACCCAAAAGTATACATCTCGAAGGGAAAACCATTTCCTGTTTTCCTGTCCTGCTCACGCAACCAGAAGTTCTGCCCTCCAGGAACCAGTGGGAAGAAATCTACCCTTCTCCTTCCTGCTGCTTTCCTTTCCTGACCGAATCGGCTAGACTGGGGAGAGACCAGAGCATGGCACCTGCATCGTGGGGTCGGCATGGACTGCACACACCCGTCCCTCCTCCGCAGGGTGAGTTCTGTCCCAAAGCAGGGTCTGCAGCTGTCTGGGTTCTTGTGACTCTGGACCACTGCAACACAAGAGGGAGGGGTGGGAAGTCCCTGTGGGCCTCACTTCTTTAAATTGCCTTTGCTAGTAATAGAGTTAGTATTCACAAATCTAATATGTGGCCAATTGTAAACCCATACCGCAAATTCAGAAATGTGAAACCATGTGTCTTAAAAAAAAAGAGAGAGAGAAATGAAAATACAGGAATAATTTCTTGGCCACTCTTAGTCTATTTTTTACTTGGTCTAGAAATCGATAGAAAGAAGGATACAATAATCATCACTCTCAAACCTCTGGACATTTGCTCACCCTGGACACCGGGTACCTGTGTGTGGGCCACTATTCTAGCTGGCCTGTGGAGCCTGCCCATCTGTGGTTACTGACGTGTCCACTGATCACTGAGGATCCGCATTGACACGTGTGATTCACTGAGACGGTAACCGCTGCACGTACAGGTATTTCTATGTGGATGATTTCATAGCTGACTTATGTGTCAGTATTCGAGGTCCTCATGTGTAAATGCGAATCATAACCCCAGGCCCGGATTCCCCACCCATCATCCGGAAGTGTCACGGCACTGAACCAGGAGAGATGAGAGAAGACGCCGGGCTGTCTTCCTCACTCCTTCGCTCTCCTTGCGCCGCCTTCTCCCTCTCCAGGAAGAGGTCACCCAGAGGCCCCTCCAGAGACAGGCCCCGCCTTGCCTGTCTGAGAACAACAGGCGCAAAGCAATCTAGCAATTAGTAATAATCGTGCCTCTCTGACAAGCCATTATTTCTCCAGGACAAAGAAGGCACTTGGGGAGGTGATGAGGGCCAGGAACAAGAAGGATGGAGAAATGGCCCCTTCTTGTCTCTGGACTGGGCGGGAGTTTGTGGCACTTCACTTTCACTTTCAGGGGAAAGTGGGGACCCCACACTGACTCCCCCTTGATTTCCTCCCTGGTCCTCCCTATCTCCCCTTAATCCTCTCCTGCCCTCTTTCTCTCTCTCTCTCTTCTCTTCCTCTCTTTCTTCTCTTTTTCTCCCTTGCCCCCGAGTACCCAGGCAGGCCTCACTTTAAGCCTCACAAAGGGAATTAAATGATTCAGGCTCAGAGGAACCCAGGCCCAGCCCACAGCTCAGAGAGGAGTGCAGAAATGGCTGATGGGGAGGTCAGGACTGACCAGTGTTTTGCAGGACTTGAGCAGGCACAGAACTGCCTTAGAAAACCAGCTTAGGGAGGAGATGCCTCAGCATTCAGCCACCGCTGCTCTCATGGACGTTCCCTGAAGACAAGTGGTTCTTTTTTTTTTTAATTTATTTGGTTGCATGGGGCCTTAGTTGCAGCTTGTGGGATCTTTTGTTGCTGCGTGTGGGCTTCTTTCTAGTTGTGGCACGTGGCCTCTGGAGCACACAGCTTCTGTAGTTGCTTCATGTGGGCCTAGTTGCCCTGGGCATGTGGCATCTCAGTTCCCAACCAGGGATCAAACCTACGTCCCCTGCATTGGAAAGCAGATTCTTAACCATTGGACCACCAGGGAAGTCCCCAGGACAAGTAGTCCTGCAGTCACAGAAGCTTCTGGGGTATAAGGAACTTTGACAAAGGGACACAAATGTCTAAACAACATGATCCCTTCCCTTCAGGAGCCTAAACCCAACAGGAAGGAAAGGAAATCTTCACTAATGGCTGTAATACAGAACTCAGTGTAAAGTACCATGACAAAGAGGTCAGCAAGTACTGTGAGAGATAGAGGGTCGGCACCGGGGAGATCGGGCAAACTTCCTGGGAGAGAAGATATAAACCAAACCGTTCAGCATAGAGAAATAAAGGATTCCCAAGGGAGAAAAGGGCACGAGGGTGTCTGGCAACCAAGAAGTTATGAAGATGAGGAGGTGGACTCTGATGACGTCAAATAACAGCAAAACTGTCCTTGTTACTTTCTAGTATGTTCTCCTGGGTCCAGGCCCACTCCGCTCATTACTGCCTGACCACACCCAAGCCTCTTCACCTCTCCAGTGTCTGCTTCCTGGAACTGCTAAAATGCAGAGGTGATCCAACCTGCGCTCCATAACAGACAGAAGAGACAGGTCTTTGGTCCAGGCTTAGTCACAGGACAGTCTGCTGCTGCTGCTAAGTCACTTCAATCATGTCCGACTCTGTGCAGCCCCATAGACAGCAGCCCACGAGGCCACCCCGTCCCTGGGATTCTCAAGGCAAGAACACTGGAGTAGGTTGCAATTTCCTTCTCCAATGCATGAAAGTGAAGTTGCTCAGGCCTGTCTGATGAGAGAATAACAAAAGGAAAGAAAAAGAAATAATTTGCATCTGAATAATACAACTTTCAAAGCACTTTGATACACACTATCTCACATTGGCAAAAAAAACCAACAACAGTGATATCGACCACACTGCAAAGATGACAACCAGACTCAGAGAGGTAGGGGGTTAGGAGAGATTGCATAATTGGCCTGGCTGTACATGTGGCCTAGATGGTATATTCAAAAGCAGAGACATTACTTGGCTGACTAAGCTCCGTCTAGTCAAGGCTATGGTTTTTCCTATGGTCATGTATGGATGTGAGAATTGGACTGTGAAGAAGGCTGAGCGCTGAAGAATTGATGCTTTTGAACTGTGGTGTTGGAGAAGACTCTTGAGAGTCCCTTGGACTGCAAGGAGATCCAACCAGTCCATTCTGAAGGAGATCAGCCCTGGGATTTCTTTGGAAGGAATGATGGATGCTAAAGCTGAAACTCCAGTACTTTGGCCACCTCATGTGAAGAGTTGACTCATTGGAAAAGACTCTGATGCTGGGAGGGATTAGGGGCAGGAGGAGAAGGGGACGACTGAGGATGAGATGGCTGGATGGCATCACGGACTCGATGGACGTGAGTCTGAGTGAACTCCAGGAGATGGTGATGAACAGGGAGGCCTGGCGTACTGTGATTCATGGGGTTGCAAACAGTCAGACACGATTGAGCGACTGAACTGAACTGAACTATATGTGGTCATACAGCAGTGGGACCTGTGGACCCATTTGGAGGCCACTCAAGAAGAAGCAAGAATATGCTCTAGGATTAATCTCCCCAGCTGTCCAGAAAATGGGAGGAGTCAGATGTTCAGCAAAGCCCATGGGCAAAGAACCCTTGCACCACACCCAGACACTGTTTAATTCTAACTGGAAAACCACTCCTCGATGAGCAAACCCTCCAGGAACTGCTGAGAACGTGGCCCTGTGCACACGCTGGGGACAAAGCCATCCCAGAGATGCTTCTCAAAACTAGCAGAGGACTCTCCCCCAAAGCAAAGCTGAGCCTTCCATGATCTGGCCTAACCCAGCCTCTCGCTGCTCATCCCTGGCCATCTTTCTCTTCTGTGACACTATTCAGCCCCCACACTCCCTGCCTCTGTGCCTTTGCTCTTTCAGTCCCTCCACGTAACACAGCCCCCACAGCCTCTCTGCCGATCTGCACAAGGTCTTTCTCCTCCTCTCATTCACATCAGAATCTACCTCTTCCTCCACCAGCACTTTCTTCCTCAATAATGCACTTAACCCAGCCCGCCAGGCGGCAGGTTGATTGATGGATGCCTCTGCCTCCCTCCAGTGGGCTGTGGCCCACAGAGAACCACAGGGCAGGCCTCCTTTATTTCTGCACCTCCCAGTCCCTGCCACACACACACACACACACACACACACACACACACACACACAGTAGCCACTTGGGTTAAATGTATTAACATGTTGCTTCATCCAGAGGTCACAGTGACTCTTACCAGTGCCTCTACTAAACTTAACACAGCAGGACAGGGTCACACCATGGTGGTCCAGGGGGAAAGCCAGGAAGTTATCCTGGGCTAGACACAGACCTGGCTGCACGAGCAATGGAGTGTGGATGAAGAAATGCGCCCAGCCACACAGGGATGACCCCCTGGGAAACCTCCATTAGCAAGCCCCTCTCTCAATTTGGCTGATCCACACAAAGAAAGACCCTGAGGACCATTCAGATCCCCTGGAAATGTCAACACTCCCCGAAAGAGGTCTCCACTGGCCCAGAAGTCTCCAGGCTGCCTGCACTTGTGATAAGCACAATAAATAAAACAATGAGACCCATTTGAAGGCACTTGTGAGACAGTGGAGCTTTGAGAACTGGACTTTGATGAGTTTGAAAGGCAGAGGAAAGAAAGAAGAACAAGTTTCCTCTTGGGCCCACGTTTGTTTATCCTGCTTCTAAGAAGCCAGAGCCTACAAATCCAAGTGTGATGGTTTTAAACGACTGGATGTGTTTCTCTTACAGGCCCCAAGGCACTTGTCTGCCCTGGGCCAGGTCCCATGTCAGCCCAGAGGAGGCACAGCCACTGGGGTGGGGGTTGGGGGGAGCAGGCCCAGAGCGGGGCAAGAGTCCAGACTTGAGCCCTCCCTTGGGAGAGCACAGAGGAAGCAGGGGAACTCCAGGTAAGCGGAAATCACAAGGTACAGGTAGCCGAGAGATGCAGCCAGTAACGCCCCCCAGCCCCAAGGGAGTGGAGGACAGAGTTGAGGACCAAGGGTCTGGAGCTCAGAGCTTGGGCCTGGATCTGTGCCTCCCTTGCCTGGGGCCAAGTCTCTTTCTCTCTGAGTACCTTATCTTCCTCTCTGAGTACCTGGCTTCCCTGGTGGCTCAGAGGTTAAAGCCTCTGCCCCCAATGTGGGAGACCCAGGTTCCATCCCTGGGTCAGGGAAGATTTCTGACCCCTCTGCTCCCCAGGTCACACCAGTGTGTTCCACCCATCAGTAATAACACTACCAGAGGTGACTATTTCTGTAGCCTTCACTCCCGCCCCTAGCTGGTCTCAGCAGCCCCACCCACCAGCCCAGCACAGCTCACAGGCCCGCAGAAATTCTAGCTCTGCAGCAGCAGACAGTTGCAAGCAGCCAGGGCGCATGCCGTTTTGTGTTTTAGAGAATTCTTGTCCGATGGGACCTTCTTTGAAGTAATCACTTCTCGGAGCCAATTAGTGACTGGCCGTACTCTGGAATGATCTAGAGGGGAGGCAAGGCAGGGGATGGTCTTACTGTGACAGAGATGGTGGATGGAAGTGGGAGAGGGGAGCGTGTCTGGTCGTCCTAGGAAGGGGTGCGGTGGAGTACGGGGTTCAGGGGTGCCTCCCATGCACTCTGCTCCGCTGCTTCTTAGCTGCGATCTTGGCAAGGGGCTTCACCTTCCCCAGCCTCTCTTTCCTTTTTGCTACAGTGGTAATACCTGGCTGCTGACCTGGCAGATGCTGTTGTGAGAATGAGACAGGTGCCGAGGCCCTCTGTAAAGGCAGCAGGAGGGCAAGTTACTGAGTCTTTTTAAACTTTGGTTTTCTCTTATCCGTGGAAAGCATTTACTCAGTAGGAGAAGACACATAAAGTGCCTGACCTATAGTGAAGACTACAGACATAGTCACCTCTGGTAGTGTTATTACTGATGGGTGGAGCACACGTGTGTGCATAGGCCATGGCCCCCGGGGAGCACGTGCTCCGGTTTCCATAGTGGAGGCAATGTCTCAAGGTACCACAGTCAGGGTTTTCAGTTGAATAGGTGGTCTTAGGCAAGGGTGTAATGACAGCTGAGAAGGGGCAAGGCCCTCTAGAATAGGGTCCAGGTGAGTCTGGTGTGACCTGGGGAGCAGAGGGGTCAGGAAGGAGCTGAAGACTCCCGTGGAGCCACCTGGTTAGGTGGTCAAGGAATCAAGGCAGGGCCCAGAGGCACCTCGGAGAGGACTCTGCTTTTGAAGATAAAGTGAAAGTGAAAGTGAAGTCGCTCAGACTCTTGTGACCTGGTGGTCTGTAGCCTACCAGGCTCCTCCATCCATGAGATTCTCCAGACAAGAATACTGGAGTGGGTTGCCACTTCCTTCTCCAAGGAATCTTCCTGACCCAGGCCCTGTCCTGGCCCCTCCCTGCTTCCCCCTCGCCCACCACCCCGGCAACACCTGACCTGGAAGCATCTGTACTGGGAAGCACTGAGCAGCGGGAGGCCAACCCCGTGCAACTAAGGTCAGAGAGGTGACGTGTCCTCCCAGAGTCACTCGACCAATCATTAGCAGATCTGGGCTAGACCCCACCAGACTAAGGCCCAATACCTCATCACCCTGCATGACTGTGTGCTTCAGTCGTGTCGGACTCTTTGCAACCCCATGGATATAGCCCTCCAGGCTCCTCTGTCCATGGGAATTCTCCATGCAAGCATAGTGGAGTGAGTTGGCATTCCTTTCTCCAGGGGATCTTCCAGACCGAGGGATCAAACCCACATCACCCTCAGTTCAGTTCAGTTCAGTTGCTCAGTTGAGTTGGACTCTTTGAGACCCCATGGACTGCAGCATGCCAGGCCTCCCTGTCCATCACCAACTCACAGAGTTTACTCAGACTCAAATCCGTTGAGTGGGTGATGCCATCCAACCATCTCATCCTCTGTCATCCCCTTCTCCTCCCGCTTCAGTCTTTCAGCAGAAACTCTGTTTCTCGGAGCACAGAACCCCAACCAGGCAGGATGCCCCCTGCCCACAGGTAAGGACGGGTGGAGTGCTGCTCTGCGAGGAGCAGGGGGCTGACCAGAGAAGGCCAGAGGTTCCCACCGTTGAGCACTCTGTTCCTTCAGCACGTGTGCTGACCTACTCTGTGTCAGAGCCGGCGCTAGACCCTGGGCCTACAGTAGACAGGAGCTGCCCTCCAGAAGGCTACAGTAGCAATGGCGACAAGCAGACTCTCTTGTAAGCGTTCTCCTCTCCCCACCACCACGCCTTCTGAGAAGGAAGGATTTGTGGACAGACGTCTGGACAGCCTCTGGCCTTGCCCTTCTGTACTGTTGAAACCAGCACCACAGCACGAAAGTTTGGTCAGAGGTCTTGACAGAACATGGGCACTTGGCCATGGGGCACCTGGCCATGGGGATGTACCCACAATCATAACTCTGATTTCTCTCTAACTTTCAGACTCTTGGCTTCTCTTGATAGACTCAGGAGAGCTGGTAATACCTGGCCCATATTCCTTCATTCATTCATCCATGGGCCTGGTCCCATCCCTGGTGCTGGGAATACGGAGGTGAATAGGGCTGTCCAAGTCCCTGCTCTTGAGAAGAGTCTCTTCAAGGGGCCACAGCCAGCGGGTGTTGGTCCCTTTGTAGGGCAAGTCCACTCTAGTTCACTGCAGCCTCCGCCATTCCCTGGCCCACTCTTCCCACTTGTGATCTTGCTTGGCCAAGACCAGCTGATCAGAAGGACAGAAAGCTGAAGCAAACATGCTGGCCTCACTGTAACCTACAGTGGGTGCTGGGTGTTTGCCAGAAGGTATTCTGCATTTATATGAATATTCGAACTTTTTTTCAAATTGAAAATAAGAATGAAAGTGAAGAGAGTTACTTGTGAATGAAAATCTTGAAAAATGAAGAAAGAGGTGAAAGAGGTAAAAGCCAGCCAGGGCTGTGCTTGGGGTGGCTTTGGGAAAGTGTAGGGAGAGGGAAGAGACAGAATATGGGGATGTTGCCACACTGGCTGGGAGAGTGTGAGATGGAGAGAGATGGAGGAAGGGGTTTTTTAAAGTTTTGCTGCATGTTAAGGATGAATGTCCCTTTGGCATCTTTCAAGCAACTTTGTGAACATTTAAAATTATTTTTCAATGCTTTTTTGACATCTATCTTCCAATTCTTTTGAAAATAATTCTGCTGGATGGGTGTTAAGAAAAGAATCAATAAAGCATAGTGAAGTGAACAGTGTGAAAGTCACTCTTTGTGACCCCCATGGACCATACAGCCCATGGAATTTTCCAGGCCAGAATACTGGAGTGGGTAGCCTTTCCCTTCTCCAAGGGATGTTCCCAATCCAGGGTTTGAACCCAGGTCTCCCACGTTGCAGGTGGATTCTTCACCAGTTGAGCCACCAGGGAAGCCCAAAGCATAGTGAGTGCATGATCAGAATGTAGGGGCTCCTGGGAGGAGCATTGCTTCCAATCTGGGAGTCAAGAACAGCCCCCAGGGAGAAGTTCTTTAAACTCTGGATGAATAGACACAACAAGGTAATGAGACAAGGAAAGTCAGGGAATCTTCCAGGCAGTGGGGATAGCTCTGGGAAGGCTCAGATGGCAGACTCTAGGATCTGCCTGTGGGTTGAGATGGGAGGACGGTTGACTGGGGGGTAGCAATGAAAGGAGAGAAAGGGTGAAGGGATGGGCAGGAACCCTGCAGGCCTTCTGAGCTCCATGGCAGCTCATCGACCTTGGCTGGTGAGCAATCAGAAGCCACTGAGGGCTGTAATCAGTGGCTTTAAGATACTCCTCTGTCTGTTCTGTGGGAAATGGATTGGAATGAGGCAAAGCAGAGGTAGCTGCTGCTGCTGCTGCTAAGTCGCATCAGTCATGTCGGACTCAAGGCTCCCCTGTCCCTGGGATTCTCCTGGCAAGAACACTGGAGTGGGTTGCCATTTCCTTCTCCATTGCATGAAAGTGAAAAGTGAAAGTGAAGTCGCTTAGTCATGTCCAACCCTCAGCGACCCCATGGACTGTAGCCTACCAGGCTCCTCCGTCCATGGGATTTTCCAGGCAAGAGTACTGGAGTGGGCTGCCATTAGAAAGGAGGCTATTGGGATAAATCAAGCAAGAGACGAAGGTAGCTTAGGCTGGGCTTCTGGCAAAGAAAACAGGAAGCAGGATTTGATTCTAATGACACACAGGAGATGAAGGAGACTGATGGTATAATTCAGCGCCATGTCCCTAACACCCAGCATACTGCCTCACACTCAGTACAAATGAAATGAATATGTATTGAATGCATGGGCAAATGAACCAAAGACGTAATAAATTAACAAGCAAATCTGGTAGGTGAATGTTAGCTTGCTTAAACCTCATCCCTCCATTGCACAATGTTTCAAAAAAAAAAAAAAAAAAAAATGGCTACCACTTCTAAAGGCCTACTACATTCCACGCAGTGGTATTAGGTACTGCATACACATCATTTCTGCACAATCTCTAAGCTTCACAGAATTCTTGCTTTCAGGAGTTATGATTCCCATTTTGCAGGCAGGAAATAAGAGTTAATGTAGGTTGCTCACATCCACCCAAGGAATAGGAAGCAGAGCTAAATTCTCATCCAGGGATAGTCTTTCTACACCTCATAGATCCTCAAAATGGTCCCCTCCATGAGGATTTGATGCCCAACTCCTCCTTGCTCTTCCTCCACTCCCTACAACTTTGTATTACAGGTGAAAGGAAACAGTTACCAAGTGAAATGGAAGGTTGGGAAACAGGAACCCCAAGTTCCTGAACATTTAGTTCTCATCACCAACAAACAGTGAATGCTTACTGTAGACCAGCTGCTGTGCTAGACAATAGGACTATGAAGGAAAATTGGATTTATTCCCTGGATGGGGGAAAATTGTCCCATATCTGATGAGGAAGGATAGTGAGGAGGAATAACTGGGGTTTTGTGAGAGCATGTGCAAAGAAGGCTCAGAGAGGTAGACGTGTTGAGACCAGGGTGTAGGACCCTCGAGGGGAAAAGGTGGCAGATGAGAATGGAAAGGTGGTGGACACGCACCTGAATTAGGACAATAACAGGCACTAGGAGAAGAGACAGCAGTGAAAGAGGCTTCAGTGATGGGCCAAACAGGACGGTGAGGCTGGGTTGGGAGAATGAGTGGCTACTGCCCGCCTGGAGGCACCGAGATCTGGGTATTTCAGCCTGAGCAGCTACTGGCTCCTTCCCCAGCCCCAGGGCAGTGGCTGAGACATTTTGTTGTCCCCCAGGGTCAGTGCATCAGGAACAGAGAAGGTACTCAAACTCTGCCCCAACTCCCTCTGCAAGCACAGCTTTTGTTTCCAGACACAATGTTGTGCCTGGTGCACAGTGAGGCTGATCAAGCCAGAACATCAGAATTTGGAGCCAAGGAGGGTTACTGAAGGGGCAAGCAAGGAGGGGTTTCTTCGGTGACACTGGTGGTAAAGAACCCGCCTGCCAATGCAGGAGACACAGGAGATACGGGTTGGATCCCTGGGTCAGGAAGATCCCCTGAAAGAGAGCGTGACAACCAGCTCCAGTATTCTTGCCTAGAGATCCCCATGGACAGAGGACCCATAGGGTCACAAACAGTCAGACATGACTGAAGCGACAGAGCACGCAAGCAAGGAGAATGGGTGGCTCGTTCCGCCGCCCCTCAAAAAGCTCAGACTCCCCCAAGGGTTTCATCAAAGCATTTTTAAAGGCTACATGAAAGAGGGGGTCGCAGGGTCTGTGATCAGTTCTTGCACAATTCTCTGATTGGTGGATATTGAGATAACGAGGTTAACATTATCAATCCTTAGGCGCCAGCAGGTCTGAAGGCTGCGTGCTCTTGATCATCAAGTAGCTAATTCCTTCCACTGGTGGTGGTTTTAGCATCTGTAAAACAACTCAGGAAGTATGCATCAGATACTGTTATCTGGGTACTTCGGAGAGGAAACTATAGCAGAGATGTGGGGGAGGGGTCTGTCTAGGGAAGGCCCCAGAGGGTCCTGCTTGGTTATACTCCTGTTTCTCAGGCTGCTCTCCTTACCTGTCAAAATTCACAAATCTGATCAACCCACTTGCCCTCAAGCCAAATAACTCCGTCTTTGGCTAAATAGAGAAGAGGAGATCAAGGATTTGAAGAGACACTTATTTATCTCTTTACCAGACAGTCTAATGAATAATTTCATGTTTGCAAAAGCTCATTTTGAAATTTGAAGACAAGAGATATATTGCCAAGGCAGCTCTAATACTGCGACATTAATTTTGCACTGAAAGATTTACTCAAAAATTAGATTTTACAATTTTAATGCCTCCATTCTTTTCTTTAAATAAGCTGTGAAATACAGTTAATTAGACTTAAACCCTGGAAGCTTAGACATTTGAGCTTTGGTGTAAGCTACAAAAGAATGCAAGCTTTTTCACTTGCAAATAAATCTAAATTCATTACATGCCTAAACCTATACTACTTGCAGAAATCCTGCTGGGCTGAGGAAGGGTCTTCCAAAAGCTCCAGATGTGGACCCCATTCCGGTTGCAGAGGAGGGTTGTGAAAATGAAAAGCAAGGGATGGGAGGTGGAAAAGACAGAGGCTATCTGACAAACTTGGGCAATGTTACTGTATCCTTTGGAACATCAGCCTCGAGAACTGCTCCTTGGGACATGAAGGTTCCACACTTGAAAAAATCAGGGAAATGTTGCCTCTGACGCTCCCTTCTTAAACAGTCACAGGGTTCCAGGAAGTAGAACAAACGAGCAAATAAACGAAGAGCTGTTTAATTTTGTTTCATCCAGAATTCCCAAATATATTTGACAGTGAAGCCTTTTTTATCAAGACACCTAACGTTCGAGCCTTTCCACTGCCCCACAGAACAGCCAGCTTTGGGCTCTGGCATCCCCTCCAGGACTGCTTTCCCCTCCTTAGACCTGGCCTTGGAGACCCAGCCCAAACCGGCTGTTCTCTTCCACGCTGATTTCCTCACCGGGACCTGTGAAAGCATCAGTTACACAGCCAGCTGAGAAATATAAAACTGAATTTGCAAAGGGCTGAGGAATTTAGGGGCCCAACCTAGATACAGTACCGGTATCCAGCTAGGTGATCTGTGTCTTCAACACACTGTTTAACATTAGAATCAGAGAAATATTCGAAGGTGTAAGAACACAGGCTTCCCTTGTAGCTCAGTCAGTAAAGAATCTGCCTGCAATGCAGGAGACTTGGGTTCGATTCCTGGGTCAGGAAGATCGAAGGAAATGGCAACCCACTCAGTATTCTTTCCTGGAGAATCTCATGGACAGAGGCACCTGGCAGGCTACAGTCCATGGGGTCACAAGAGTCAGATACAACTTAGCGACTAAACCACCACCACCACCTCCCTGTGAGACCCCACACTGCCTGGAGGTAAACTTGTCTAGGACCCTACCAAGTAGGCTCCAAATTCACTGGGCTGGGGTCTTACTCTTGCCAGCCCCTAATACTTCCCTATCCATAACTTCCATTTCTGAGTCAAAGGACCTTCTTTCCAGCTACCAGCTTGTGCCTGATTCCATGGGCAAGCCTCTTTCCTTAGGCCACTGCCTCCTCACCCTCTGGGATCCCCCTGAGAATCTAATGAAATCAATGGATCCTCTTCTCAGAACTGTCCAGTATTGAAAGCTTCACAAATGTCTTGAAGCCAGTCCATCAGCTGTCTGTGATTTCTTTTTAAGAGGCATCTTGATCTGATTTAAGGTGTTAGTGAAATCTAACCAATCCTGATAGACTGCATGGAATTTTCCAAACATTCACTGTGTGCCTTTGTTTTGTGTCCTTTGCTGTTCGGGACATGACCCTTGCTATCCACGGCCTGTAACTCAACTCAGGGCATAATTCATCTTTGGAGGGTAAAAATGATAACAATAACCCATCTTGCTTTTGCAGTTTATAGAATGTGGCATTACCTTAACTTGACCTTCATGAAAGTCTGAGTCACAGGAGTTGTGTTTTGCTTTTAACAAAGGGCAAGAACAGGCTCAGAAAAGTTGAATGATGTACCCAGTAACAGAGTGACAGGACAGTGTCCCTAAGTCTTAGTTCTGTATCCTTGTAAACTACCCTGCTGTCTCCAAATTATAAACCCTGAACCCCACATTTTCTTACGGTACCCATAGCTCTTGGTCACAGAGGAAAGGGGAGGCTATTTTTCCTTTACATAACAAGTACAAAGACCAACAGACCATTTTGTTTACAACAGGGTTCAGAACAATGCTTTGGATTTTAAAATACTGGGTTTGATACCAGTATTGAACTCATGGCTCTGTAACTTTGCACAAAGTACTTCAGACCTTTAGAATTAATAGCAAAATTGAAGGCACAGAGCTACTGGAGGGACAAAATGAGATAACACACATAGAGCGCTTGGCACATGGTACACGCTCGACAGATGTCAGACTAAAAAGGAATGTGGGTTTGGGAAGCCGAAAAGTTCTTCCTGAGAGAGTAGGATTTAAATTGGGTTCAGGAAGTGAGTTAGTTGTAGGTATCGGAAGATAGAATGAGACCTGTGAAGGGGTGTCTAGGGAGGAAATTGCAAAGTGCGTTGGGTGGAGGAGGGGAAAGTATCATAAATAAGCTCCGGTCTTGGGCAGTCAAAGGTTTGATCCCTGGGTTGGGAAGATCCCCTGGAGAAGGAAATGGCAACCCACTCCAGTATTCTTGCCTGGGAAATCCCAGGGACAGAGGAGCCTGGTGGGCTACAGTCCATGGGGTCTCAAAAGAGCTGGACATGACTTAACAACTAAACAACAACTTGGGCAGTCAAGTTTGCATGGGTGGAGGGAGCAGAGAGTGGAAAATAAGGTCAATTGGGGCTTTAGAGCTTGGACTTCTTCTTGAAGCCAAGGAGAGTCACTGAAGATTATGCACTAGAGAGTGATAAAGGATGATGCTTAGTCAATTGAGTGATGAGCACAAGCAGAGAGGGACTGGAGAGCAGGTAACTTGGGAGGTTATTGCAGTGGCCCGGGTGACAGAGAAGTAAACCCATTGCTTGTATCTTGTGTGACTCTAGCAAGCTGCCCTGCCTTATTCTCCATCACCAGGTCCCCCTCCCATCCTAACCTGGAGTGCCCAGGTTGAATGACTGGGCCACTGCTGTGGGCCCCATTCCAGGGTTCTCATTCTAATGGCCTTATTTGTAACACAGTTCTAGCCTTAGCCCGGGATAGTTCTTTTTATTATTATTACTGAAATATAGTTGATTTACAACGTTGTGTTTGTTTCAGGTGTACAGCACAATGATTCAGAGAGATGATAGATAGATAAATGAGTAGTCAATAGATAGACTGATGATTGATAGATATAGAGATCCAGATATATTCTTTTTCAGATTCTTTTCCCTCACATGTTATTACAAAATATTGAGTGTAGTTCCCTGTGCTACACAGTAGGTTTTTGCTGGGTATCTATTTTATAAAGACTATCAGTGCTGCCCAGGTGGTGGCAGTGGCAAAGAACCTGCTTGCCAGTTCAGGAGACAAAAGAGACCTGGATTCAACCCCTGGGTGGGGAAGATCAAGATCCCCTGGAGGAAGAAATGGCAACTCACTCTAATATTCTTGCTTGGGAAATCCCCTGGTCAGAGCAGGCTGGTGGGCTACAATCCATGAGGTTGCAAAGAGTGGGGCACAACTGAAGCGATTTAACACACTCACATTAGTATGTATGTATATGTTAATCCCAAACTCCAGACGTGAAAAACAACTTATAGGATAATTCTTAACTGTTACCTTTCTGGGAACTGGGTCCCTGTTCTTGACCCCAACCACCTCTCCTGTAACTCAGTGTGTCGAAAACAGCAGTATAGCATTGTCTTTCCCTTGGTCTCAAACTCACTCACAGGGATGTTCATCCCCTCGCCTGCCTTAGACAAGGGGCTGTGCTGAGTGCTGTGGAGGGTGCAGAATTGGGTCTAGCAAGTTCACAGCCTTTAGGAAGCTTGCCACCCAGTATACAGAAGGTAAGCCATATATAAAAATGAATATGATATAAGGTCAAGTGTGACACATAGAAACAGCTCTGGCTGTTCTAAAAACAAATGACCCAGAAAACCGTCTTAGTTCTCCATTTATTTGGCCAATATGATCGTTCCCGTCAGAGCGGTATGGCACCCATGTGTGAGGAAGCAGCTGCCGTGGGAAGCAGTCGGCATCCCGTCCTGCCCTGCCTTGTGCCCCTTACTTCCATCTCACTGCATGCTCCGAATTCCTGCGTTGGCTCTTCTTGGCTGTGAGATTATGGCTGATTCTCCTTCTAGCCGTCGAAGCCTAGTCCCTGCTTGGGTCTTCAAACAACACCCATAGTGCGACTGGAGGGAGGGAAACCTTTCAAGGAAAACAAAGGGAAAATATCAAGGACTATAAAAAGAAACATGTTTGCAGAGTTCTTTTTTTCTGATTGCCAATTGAACATGTAGCAAAATATTGACTTGGTGAACACAGCCCAGTGAGGACTCCCAGGCCTTGCCCGGGTCTCTTCTTATCATTTCACCATTTTTTTTTTTTTCTAAAGGCTTAAGAGATGCTTGGATCTCTTCTCCAGACAGTTTAGGGCTGATCCTGCTCTGAGGTCCTGTGGGATTCTCAGCGACTTCCTGAACCTGCTTTGTCTCTGAACTGGGGTCCTTATTTGTCCCCACCGGGCCAGCGCTGCTGCTCCGATACCTCAGTTCTACTCAGCGTGGCCTGATTTGATCGGGGTGCTACCCATTACCCGACCCCAGCCTGGGCCTCCCTACAATAAGCTAGCAGATCGTTCTTTGCTTCCACTCAAGAATCTCCTGGGACTTCCCTGGCGGTCCAGTGGTTAAGAATTCACCTTGCAATGCAGGGAATGCAAGTTAAATCCCTGGCCAAGGAACTAAGATCCCACATGCCACAGGGCGACTAAGCCTGAGCACCACAGTTAGAGAGATCCTATGTGCCGCAGCTAAGGTCCTGATGCAGCCAAATAAATAAATACATATTTTTTAAAAAGTAAAAGAATCTTCTGACTTGGTCTGGAATAGCCTTCTTGCACACGCTATGTGTGCTTGGCTCGCGGGTCACCAGTTAAAACTTGTTTCGTCCCCAGGACAGCCTCTGCAGCCTTGTTTATCCACACCTCCCTCTCAGCCTTTAGAGCTGACATTGTCTTTCCCTGGCTGAGTCATGCTGCCACCACCAAGGATCAGAAACAGGCCCCAAGTCCCTTTCTGCCTATAAAGGCCGTTCCTCCTTTACCCCCACCATCCCGTCTTCCTGGGTGTGAAGCAGAGTCAGCCTGTCACGACTGCAGCGTAGGCATCCTTCCTGCCTCGGCCTTGCCCTCCCAGGTCTGTGTTCCATGATGCAGCAGCGAACAGAGCTTTCTTCAGGGGCCATTTATGCTGCTCCTTGGCTTCAGACTCACAGTGACTTCCACTCTCTTCATATCAAACCCACTTCCTTGGCACCACTGACTGTGCCCTGCATGGTAAGCTCATCACCTGTCTTCTGTGCACCGCCTCCCCCACCCCATAGCACACCTGCCCTCTAGCCATTTGGGTTGGAAGTTACCTAACGTGCCCAGCTCTTCACTCGTCCCTCTGCTTCCTTCCTAACTCAACCAGTACACCTAGAGAATGCCTATTCAAACTCCAGCTCAAACTTTCCCTTCTCCAGGAGCTTTTGTTGACCAGCTTTTATGGAGGCAGCCCTGTTATTCTCTGTGGATCCCACAGTGCTGTTTTTGGACCTATATTATTACAAGATGATGCCATTATTACAAGACGATGCCATTTCTGTAATTATGTACATTCTGTCTCTCCAAGACATAAATCACGGCCAAGAGCTCAGACTCAGAGTCTAACAGAGCAGAGATCAAATTCTACCTCCATTTCCTGGGATTTCAGATGGTAAAGAATCTGCCTGCAATGCAGGAGACCAGGGTTCAATCCCTGGGTCAGAAAGATCCCCTGGAGAAGGGATGGCAACCCAGTCCAGTATTCTTGCCTGGAGAGTTCCATGAACAGAGGAGCCTGGCGGGCTACAGTCCATGAGTGAGGTACCCTCATGCAAGAAGAGACTTCATCTCAGTTTCCTCCTGTATAAAATGGTAGTGATGATAAGAAACCTGCCTTAGAAGGCTGTTAATGGTCTAAATCTCATTGCCTAGTACACAGCGAGCAGCCATCAGTGCTGGTTCATTCTGTTTTAGACTCTGAGACCCTATGTTCTTACCACATAGAAACAGTAACTATGTTTATTTAGCAATTGCTTGTTTTACTTGCATCAATCCATTTACCACTTGTACAGCTGTGTCAAGATGGTACTTCTGTTATCCCCATTTTGCAGATGGAGAAACAGAAGTACAGAGGCTGCCCAACATGCCTAAGTAAACACACACAGTCAGCAGCAGATACAAACCCAGGAAGGCTAGCTCCAGAGCCTTCCACCCTAAGGACTACACCAGTGGCTCTTTAAATAGTCACTCAACATCTATTTTTAAAGCTGAGCCAATCGGTCTGTTCAGCTTTGTGTCCTTCATGTCCATCATGAACCCAACATGTGTGAGTTCTCATAAGTGACTGCCGACTGATGAGAAGCGGAGATTACAAGACAGGGAGTGAGGCCCTTCCCTAAGATCAGATCTCCCCCTGCCCTCCGTGCATTGACACGTCCTGACTCGGGAGTCCCAGTGTGTATGTAGTTACCCTCCCCCATAAACAAGTACAGTAAAGACAAGCAGACTTCCCACTCACCGGCTTAGGTGGCCACTGCCCCCAGGCCACTCCATACAAACCCCCCAACACCTGCAGCTGTCTGCAGAGAGGTAGAAGGGAAAGAGCCAGCCTGGGACAGGGAGAGATAGAGCATTTGACTCATTAGCTGCATATTCCGTTCTGACATTTGAACCTGGCGGAATCCGAGTAGGGCTGGAGTAATGAATTAATCCCAGGGAAGAAGACAGATCTGGAGCTCCTCAGCTATTAGCATCCCGCTGTGACGGGGAATCCTGCTGAGCCGATGTGTGCCATGGAGTTTGTTCCCCACCACCTGGCTCCTTTCAGAACCTCTCTGGTCTAAGCCAGCCATCCTCAGAGAGACCGGCCCATGATAGGTGCTTGATATGTATCTGCCACCTAAGGGGCTGACTGAAGAGTGAGTCATTCTCCCCAGGTTCACTAGGGCCAGAACCAGCCATCCTATGATTCTGAGGTTCCAGGTAGCAGTCCCTATACTCCTAGAGGTCAATACTCCTGCCTCTGGGGAGTCTGTTCCCTTTTTCCAGGGTCACAGATCAGGGTATCTCTTATCAACAGTCATAAAGGAAAAACGGTCATTGGTTTCCCTAGATTTCTTTCCACTTGTTCATTCATTTGTTCATTTTCTATTTGAAAAAGTCTTTATTAAATTTGTTACAATATTGCTTCTGTTTTTATGTTTTGTTTTTTTGGCCCCAAGGTACATGGGACTTTAACTCCCTGGACCAGGAATCAACCTCGCACGCTTCATTGGAAGGCCGGGTCTTAACCACCGGATCTCAGAAAAGTCCCTCATTCATTGATTTTGTTTTTCTTCCCTTTTCTTTTCCCTGTTTCTCCCTCACACCACACACACACACGCACACACCCTTCTCAAATTCACCACTCTCCCTTCCAGTCTCCCTGGCTACCAGGAGGCCACAGGATGGTGCTGGCACAAATCTTCTTCAAAAGAGAAAGACAAGAGAGAAGGAACAACAGAGAGAGAGAGGGACATCAGCACACCCCCGCCCCGACTCTCTTCTCCAGATTCGGCTGTCTCTAACCCCAGGCCACAGGATTCATCGCTCACCCTGATTCAGTGGGACAGTTATTTTATATTATTAAAATAAGAGATTATCATCACCGCCGATCTCCATCTCCTTTCCAATCTCATCTGAAAAGCAGGCATTGCCTCCTGCTCCCGGACCCCTAATTCTCTCTGCCTCGGCTGTTAAATCATTTAACCTAGCAAAGTGTCGGGATATGCATTTTACATGAGAGACACGAGGCAGGATAAATCTGGGCTGGCTGCAGAGGCTGAAAAGAAATATCTGAGGTGCGGACAAGGGTCAAAGAAGCCTTGGATGGGATGCAGAGTCTGGTGGGAGGGGGTCTCCTTCCTTTCCTCTCAGGCTTCGGGGATAAGAAAGCTAAAGCCTGGTCCCTCTTTGCAGAAAAGCAACAGACACCAGTAACAAGGGCCAGTACATACCATGCAACCAAGTCTCTCCTAGACTTTTAAAATGGAACATTACCACCCATGACCTTATGAGGCTCTGTGACTCAGAGCCAGAATCCAGCATTCAGCTTGATCCATTCAAGTTGGGCTGCAGAGTTCAGCACTGCTGGAGCCATCTCAGAATGTCTGGGCTGTAAAGACCCCAAGCGCAACTCCCTTCACTTACAGATGAGGATGCCAGAGCCCAGAGTGGGTAAAGACTTAGCCAAGGGTACAGGGTATTAGCCAACACCAGCACTTGCACCCAGGGTTTGAGCCTAGGGATCCTGGACCCTCATCCAATGCCTGGTCCAGTGGACTTGAGACTGGTTCTGACTCTGGCCATGTCTGTACACTTACGCCTCTGTAATTTATAAATGACAAGCTCTAGTTACTCAGGAGCCTGGGTGAGAACACAGGGGAGGTTCATTTACTCACGAATCCATTTTATTAACTTATATTGAGGATCTGCCACGTGTTAGGCCTGGGCTGGGTGCTGTGGACGCAAATGTGGATCAGGCACATTTGTGCTATCAGGGTGTTCCTGGTTAGATAACCCCGACAGGGTTAAAAGCTAAAAGCAATGCCAGGTGTGTGCTCTTGGTTGAGAATATTAATTTTCCATACATTTTATCAGTCATATAGAAATTTTGCAAATGACTGTGTAAGAGGCCCATAAACACCTACGTGCCCCTGAGTTTAAAGTTGCTTGTTTTCTTACTTGACCTAGAAAGAAGAAGCAATCCTCCCTAGGAGATCTGACATGTAGATAGGAGGCCCAGGCCTCAAACCCAGGAGCCCCACTTCAGCTATGAGGTCAGTTTACTAAAACAGGGTGGGGGGAGGGTTGCCAGATTTAGCAATGAAAAATACGCAAGGCCTGATTACATTTGAATTTCAGGTAAACAAAAATAAAATAAATTTGTAATATAAGTATGTCCCAAATACTTTTGAAACAGACATATCAATATTTAAAGCAGTATCTACTATTATCTAAAATTTAAATTTGACCGGGCATTCTGTGTTTTATCTGGTAGCTCTACAGGGATGGAAGAGAAAATCACTTGGAAATTAGATACAGCATGATTTGGATGAGAGATGGTGAGAGGTGCTGGGCCTGGGAGCCAGGAGAGGCTGCTGGAGCCCAGTGAGTGTCTCCTCCGCTCCCAAGGGAGGCTGCCCCTACTCCCCCAGCCCAACGGCAACTTGAGCGGCCTCTGCAGCTGTGCTAACGAGAAGGCTCTTCCCCAAACAACAGATTAATTGATTTAAAACTTTTAATGCCAGATGCTTGGTGGAAGCATTTTAATAATCCTTGAGTCAGAATTAATCATGTCTCCTGATCTTTGAGGAGGGCAGTTATTAAATCCTGCAGAGGCAGGGGATGGGCCCAGGAGAGGGAGGTGGGGGGTTGCTGCTTCTCTTGGGTCCTCTCCTGCTGTGCTCTAACCTTGAGCTCTGGGGTCCCCCTGGTGGGATGGGGTGGGACCGGAAGCAGTGGCAGGCTGTGGTCTGGATCAGCCCCAGAGGGGCAGAAAGTTGGCCTACTAGGCTCAAATGGGTAAGGAGTCCGCCTGCCAATGCAGGAGACACAGGAGACAGGGTTCCAATCCCTGGGTTGGGAAGATTCCCCTGGAGGAGGAAATGGCAACCCACTCCAGTATTCTTGCCTGGAGAATCTCATGGACAGAGGAGCCTGGCGGGCTACAGTCTATAGGGTCACAAAGAGTCAGACACAACTGAATGACTGAGCACACACATACCAAGGCCAAGGTGGACACGTGCTGGGGAGGCCTGCTCCAGAGGTTCCCCCACGACCTGGCCACAGTTAACTGCAGAGCCAGATGCCCTTGCTCAGGCTTGGGACAGGGCTGTCTTTCTCCCTGAATCCCTCTCCCTCCCTCCCTTCTCACTTCCAAGGAACTTTAAAAGATTCTACTTCTCTGAGTCTAGGGATGAAGAGAAGGAAACCAGGGGCTCCTTCATCCCACTCACTGCAAACTCTCTTCCTGCTTCTTGGCAACCTCTCCCCTGCACAAACTGCCCCTCCATGGGCTCCGACACCCTTTCTCCTTTGCCTGTCTGCTGTCTCTGCCTGTGGCTTGAACTTGTCCCTCTTCCATCCAGAAGCCACTTGAATTCCTCCCCTGTGTCTTCAGACTTCCACCTTCCACCCCTCTCTCCTGTCCATCCAGTTGCTGTTTTCTGTTCCTAGCTTGTGCACGCTCAGCTGTGTCCAACTCCTTGCAACCTCATGGACTGTAGCCCACCAGGCTACTCTGTCTGTGGAATTTTCCAGGCAAGAATATTGCAGTGGGTTGCCATTTCCTACTCCAGGAGGTCTTCCCAACCCAGGGATAAAACCCTTGTCTCCTGCAGCGCCATTGGCAGGTGGATTCTTTACCACGGAGCTTCTTCTCTGCCGCTAATTTCTCTCAATTTAGCCTCCTAAACTGACAGTATACTAAGCCCATCCCCAACACATGTTTCAGTCTTTATAATCCCCTATTCAGTAGATTATTACTATCCTTCGTTTGCAGAGGGATAAACTGAGGTTGGTTGTGTTACGGGGCTTGTCCACAGCTGCATTAGCCTTGAGCCCCACCCCACCCAGAAGGCTTCTTGGCCCCCATTTTGCTCTTGATTTCAGAGTTCTTAACATCGTAAAGTCAGAGGAACCTAATTTTGCATATCATGATATCAAATGCTTTCCCCATTCAAAGCTCCTAAGGGTTCAAAGCCATGTTGTATGCTTCTGTGCAGAGTGGTGGCATGTCAGCTCACCTGGAAAGACTTGTTCGATGACAACAGGAAGCTTTAGCCTGGGGGAAGATGTGTGGGCATGGGCTTCCCTGGTGGCTCAGTAGTAAACAATCTGCTTGCAATGCAGGAGATTTGGGTTCAGCCTCTGGATCGGGAAGATCCCCTGGAGGAGGAAACGGCAACTCACTCCACTGTTCTTGCCTGGAGAATCTCATGGACAGAGGAAACCGGCAGGCTACAGTCCATGGGGTTCCAAGATAGGACTTAGCGATTAAACAACAACAATAGGAGGATGTGTGGGCACCTGGGCCTCCACTAACTGAACCAAACAGCTCCATTTGAGAGTTATACCACGGATGGTAGCCTCACTCCGTCACTCCCCCCTTACCTGAAACCCTCACATGGCCCTCTGCACTATCATGTAGACCCTATGCCCGGAGCAGGCAGGGTCTTGCCAATGGTCTCCACCACGTACGAAGTCCAGTCCCAGACAACGCAGCCTATAGGGTGACAGTCTCCTTCTATTAATGCTGAGCACCCTTGGGCTCCCCAGTCCCCTGCTGGCCCCCTGTCAAAGCTAAATCAATACTCCCTTTTTTCTCTGCAAGAACATCTCAGTAATCCTAATTGGTCACTATGGCAACCCCATCTGCAGCTCTCCGTGGCCTCAATGAAGAGACAGAAGGATGAGAAGGGGTGAGATGGAGGTTAAGCCTACTTATTGTATAATGCTCTGCCTTTGATATCACCTAGATCCACATGCTAAGTACCTGGAAAGAAACAAAATCCCGTGTAAATTAGAATGATACCATCCAATCCCCTGCTTATACCCTCACTAGTAGCTGTCGATAAGGCCATTGTCTGCAGCCGCTGGCCCCGACCTCCTCTGCCTGGCAGCAGATGGGGTTTCAGCGGAGGGTCACATTCATCAGAGAGGGTGGGCGGGGCAGTGAATCCTGCAGGGCAAAATGGCCCTACCGGCCACTGTCTGAAGCATCCCCACCCCACCCCACTAAGAGGGGATCCGAGGAAAAAGGAGAGACAGGAAGACTGTTGCCCAGAGCCGGGTCCCAAGTCTCTTCCTTGGCAGAATCTTGACCCTGCTACTCCATTTCCTCAGTGGACGGATCCTCCCCTGCCTGACTGGGGTACCTTCAAAACCCCAATCCTGCCTCAGGCTCTGGGGTGAGGTCTCCCCATCACACACGCATGTGCACACATGCGCCTGCACACACATACACACTTCCCACCTGCAAATGTATCTTCCCATCCAGTCACTCTCAGAAAAAGCCTCTGCTCTTTTCATTCCTCAAGGCTCCCTCCTCCTCTCCCTTCAGTGTCATTGCCCCGCACAAGCTGGGCTTTCCCTCTGTGACCCCATGATGTCACTCTTGCCAGGGTGGGGACTGGCTCTGCAGTTGCCCACATTTACCAGTGACCTCCATCACTTCCGCCTCTCAGCCCTCCGAATGGTCTTTTCAGAGCCCGACACCTTTCCCATCCCAGGTGGGTTTCAGCTTTCCCTCCTGACACACATTAGGCTGATGCTCCTCCTGCCCCGTGGAACTTCCATCCCATTTCCCACTTGCTTCAACAGAAGACTCCCACGGCCGTAGTCCACCCTGGCTGCGGCCAGAGCCAGATCAGTCCTGCTATAAAGGATAGGATACATTGCCGTTCAGCTTCTTTTCTTGGCCCAGCTGCCCCAGGTCCATTTGAGCAGAGCTTTGTAATGCTATCCTGTGGACCCCAGAGAGATCTCTTTGCTGGGAGTTCCTCCAAATTTTTCTATGGTCTGCTTTGGTCCTCTCCCCCTAGGAAATCCATGGCTGGACACCGGATTTTTCTTAATGCTAAACAGAAGGAAAGAAAGAAGTCCCGTCCATTCTGCCCTCCGTCTGCCCCCTTCATAACTTCCTCGCTCCATACATGCATCTGTGATCAACCATCCATGTATGAATTCTGATCAGTGCCTATGGCTCTGCCTGCCTCCTGACAATTCCCTGTCAACCGTCCATTGAAGGACAATTTAGGGGGCATTTTGCTACATCCCAGGCACAGTTAGAGACACAGAGAACCCCAGAAGTTCCCATTTCCCAATCCAAAGAGGGCTAAAGTGCCCATATCTGTCCATATCTAGTCTGGAGAAGATAAGGCATTTATTTCTCTCTGTATCTGGGAACAGAGAGAAGAACGGCTGTGGTGTGTGGGAAGGAGACACGACTTTGGAATCAGATATTGTTATGGAACCTGGAACAAATTACTCACGGTCTCTGAGCCTAGGACTCATGGAGATCATAATGCCTGGCTTGGAAGGTTACTGTGAGGAGTGAATGTGATACAGCCTGGAAGAAGGCTTTGTGGATGATGAAATATGGCCAAATGTCAGGAGATCTCATTATCATGGCAGTGATATGGGACCATAGTTCTCCTGACCTTGGGTGGGTAATCTTCTGTGTCTCCCCTCATGGAGCCTGTTCTGGGACAGGAGGAATCACAAGTCCATGTCAGGCTGTGACCCTATGTCTTCTTGCCCTTCTTTCCTCAGGTTGCTTCAGGACAGGTGATTGTTCCTAGAGAATATAGGGGGCTTCCCAGGAGGCGCTAGTGGTAAAGAACCTGCCTGCTAATGCAGGAGGTGTGAGAGACACAGGTTCGATCCCTAGGTTGGGAGGATCCTCTGGAAGGGCATGGCAACCCACTCCAGTATGTTTGCCTGGAGACTTCTATGGACAGAGGAGCCTGGCAGGATACAGTCCATAGGGTCACAAAGAGTCCAACACAACTGATGCAACTTAGCACACAATCATATGGGTGTAGGCACATTTCAGATATGTCCCTCGGGCCCCAGCACCTTCTGTGACACAGATAAAGAAAGCACTGCTCTTATCCTCCTTATACCAACGAGAAAACTGAGGCAAGAGAGGTGAAGTGACTTTTCCAAGGCCACAGAGCTAGCAAGTTGCCGATCTGAGACGTCTGATTCCCAAATGCAAAACCTGCACTCTCTTCCACTGCGCAGCTGGCTGCCTCCTGGAAGCTGCTCCCCATGGCCCGCTCATCTGCTATTCTGGCAGGGTAAGCTCTTGAAGGAGGCCCTTTGCTCAGAGGGCATGTTGAGTGGCATAGCAGGTCAGGGTTCATCTGCATTTTTGGCAACAGAAGGCTGCTGAGATAATAGGAGCCCCTTTGTGCTCTGTGGGCTGGATGGGAGCAAGCGGATGTCTGAAGGAGATTACAAGCAGTTATGGATATTGCTTGTCATGCTACCATCAGCAGACGCCTTTTTCAATTGACTAGTTGCTTGTATTTCCAGAATAGGGAATGCCAGATGTATTTACTGCACCGAAAGAGAGTGCTGAAGGCCCTTGGAAAGATACCCAGCTGTTGGGTATCCGTGGAGGCCAGGGTAGTTTAACCCCTCGTGGGCAGGTGATCGGAACTCCTGGAATGCCAAGGACAAACAGACAAGACAGCGCACATCTAACAAATGAATGGAGACTTGAAAGTCCTTTCTAAGTTGCTTGTTTGGAATTCAAAATTTACTTTCCCGTGTAAACAGTGTTATTAGAACTAATATTTATTGAGTCTTGTATGCACTATATATGGGGTTCCCTGGTGACTCAGTGGTAAAGAATCCACTTGCCAGTGTAGAAGATGTGGGTTCAATCGCTGGGTCGGAAAGATCCCCTAAAGAAGGAAATACAACCCACTCCAGTATTCTTGCCTGGAGAATCCCATCAACAGAGGAGCTTGGGGGAGGGGGGGGCTACAGTCCATGGCATTGCAAAGGAGTCAAAGATGACTTAGGGACTACACAGCAACAGCACTGTATAGGATCATGACATTCTTTCTGCTTTCTTTCTTTTCTTTTTTTTTTTTCTCATTACATCTTTATCTCCTCACAACTTTACAAGGTAGGAGCGGCAGACACTGGCTTGTTCACCATATCAGTAACCTTTTCTTCTTAGAGACACAGTGAGTCCTTCCTCAGTCATCGTTGTAGTAGGGACAGACTTGTGGCAATGGAGTACAGATGGAAATCATGTATACTACCTCTTTATCTAGGAGGTAAAAATACCTCCTGCCCAACCCTTTCTGTGACCTCTCCTCCTTCATCTATCTGCCAAATGCACAGATCCAGTGAAAGGCTCCCAAGCTCTGGAGAATTATGCAGTCCACTAGACAGAATGATTTGTGGTCCCTGAATGACTGCATGGAGCCAAACCCTACTATTAACCTGTGTTGGACTGTGACATGAGTGTGAAATAAAACTTTACTGTGTTAAGCCACTGAGATGTGGTGGGTTTTGTTACTGAAGTTCACCTACCTGAATGAAATCAGTATCAGACTCTATCAATAGCCTTCATTTTACAAATTAGAAAACAGAGGCTCAGAGAAAGAGCATGATATGACCAAGGCCACATAGCAAGTGATCTGTAGAGCAAAGATTAGAATCCAGATAGCTCAGACTCTAAAGAATCTACCTGCCAACAAAGGAGATGCAAGAGACTCAGGTTTGATCCCTGGGTTGGGAAGATCCCTGGAGGAGGAAATGACAACCCACTCCAGTATTCTTGCCTGGGAAATCCCATGGACAGAGGAGCCTGGCGGGTTACAGTCCGTGGGGTTGCAAAGAGTTGGACATGGCTGAAGCAACTGAGCATGCATGCATGTATATGTCAGACTCCAACGCCAGGAATTCTCCACGCTGCCTGCCACAATAGGTGGCCAGGATCCTAGGCCATCACAAAAATCGATTCCACCAGTGAGATACTCAATGTACTTTCCAACTGCTTTTAGCCATTTCTCATAGCAGTTTCTGTGGGTGTGGGGTTGCAAAGAGTCGGACATGGCTGAAGCAACTGAGCATGCATGCATGTATATGTCAGACTCCAACGCCAGGAATTCTCCACGCTGCCTGCCACAATAGGTGGCCAGGATCCTAGGCCATCACAAAAATCGATTCCACCAGTGAAATACTCAATGTACTTTCCAACTGCTTTTAGCCATTTCTCATAGCAGTTTCTGTGGGACGATGATTCAGGTGCCACACCTGACTCTGAGAACACGTCTCATTACCATAACCTCATCCCCATTAATTTTGGACCACATTTAGAAGTCTGCATAAAATAAGATGCTTCTGTAGATGTGGAGGCTTCTCAGTCAGTTATTCCCTAAAGACTCTGAATTAGAGTAAAAGAGCATGTGCCTCCGTGGGAATAAGGGGTCCACACTCAGCCTTCACCCGTGTATTCCATGTAACCTTTGCTGGGGTGTTTGTTGGTAGATGAAGAGTTTGCTTATGACCTAGGACAAGTAGGTCAGTCCAGTATACCAGTACTTAACAGGTATATTCTGAACTGGTATATATATATAGGTATATTCCTATATTGGTCCTAGAAGCATGGATCCTAGAACCATCTTTTTCTGAGCCTGAGATCCAAATGCATGGTCTAACCAGCTGAGGTACAATTATGGTGAAGAGGGGAAGGAAGATTTTAAATTTAAGTGACCTTGAAACCCTGAGAACTCTGCTGTAGACACAGGAAAGCTCATGCTTCTTTGCTGCATGGTGCTCAGCCAGAGGAAACAAACCATCTCTGCAGTGTAGCCTGGGTGTGCGGTGTGGCCACCAAGGTACCAGTCCAAGGGAGGGCAGGAGGGAGGAGGAGAGGAGGCGCCACGCCTGCCCCGTGAAGGATGATAAACTGACTGGGGAGACAGAGCTGAAACACAGGAGACAGACTCTAGGATCTCTCCCCCATCACAGCCAGGGAGAAAACTCTCCAGCCAGTGTTAATCTGCATGTGTTCACATGTGGAACACAGACCTCTGTCCCTTTCAGCCTTCTCTTCAAACCTCAGGTGAATCCAGCTGCACATAGGTCAGTAGTGTGGGATTACTGAGTATTTGGGAGGGAAGATGGAGACTTACTTCACATGCCCCACCGAAACTTCTAAAAATGTTTCCCAAGTTCTGCTCTCTCTTTACCCCAAATCTCCTCTCTTCCTTGCCCACCCTTCGGACCTCTCCTTTCTTACCACCCATATACTTTCTCACTCCTGAATCCAGTTTACGCTGGGAAAGATTGAAGGCAGAAGGAGAAGAGTGTGACAGAAGATAAGACAGTTAGATAGCATCACCGACTCAACGGACATGAACTTGAGCAAACTCCAGGAGAGAGTGAAAGGCAGGGAAGCCTGGGAGCCGCAGTCGTGGGATCACAAAGAGTCAAACATGACTTAGCGACTCAACAACCATAAATCCAACTGAGTCTCGGAATCGCTCACTCCTGCTAGACTGTGCAGAGAAATGGGACCCTCTCCCAGATCATGTCGTCAAACCTCTGTCTTCAAAGATACCTCCCTTGTCCCAGCATTTGCATACTGTCCAGTCTTTAGCTAGTAGTTAACTAGTACTTTCTAGTTATCAGAATATATTCTAGGGGGAGAGGTGGCATGTTGCAATAACCCACTCAAAACATTTCTGTACTAACGAATTCCATTCCAAGAGGGGGTTTATAAATCTAATCTGTTCATAAGTCCAACAAAGTTAGCCTAGGCACTCAAGCACCACAATTGGCTATATAGTCCTGCACTGTAATGGGGTTTTTGTAGTACTTTTCACACAAATAACACATACAAAACAAACACAAAAAATAAACAAAACATTTTTAATCTTACAGGACAACACCTTGAAAAGTACTGTAGTACAATATACCAGCTGGCACACAGGATATCTTTGAAAGCTCACAACTTGAAGGCTTGTATGTAAGGGACTTACTGTATTCTGCTTGTGGAATTTCATCCTCCAGAATCTCATCCAGGGTTTTGCCTGAAAGTGAGTTTTCTCTCCGAGGTGCTAACCTGGGAGGCTAAAAATACAAACAAACAAAAATTCAAAAATAGTTATTCTTTTTTAACCCATCATTCATCCAGAGAATTGGATGGTCTCGCTGTCTGCTCTGAGCCTCACTCCACTCATCTCTAAAATGGGATTATTCACAGCACTACACGCAAAGCATTTAGCATCCTACCTGACACAAAGAGATCCATAAACAGAAGTATTTGTTATTGTTGTTATTGTTATGTTATTATCCTACTGGCTCCTATATATGCACTTCAACTTCCAGATATATTCTTTCCTCAAAAACCCAGCAAAATAGAATTTGGATAAGTGATTCCAAACTTTTCTCCCGACACTTTGCTTTAGAATGAACACAATTTTTCCAAGATTTTTTGCTTTCACAGTGAAAGAGAAGCAGAAGTTAATAAAACAACTAACTGACTTCACTGGTTGAAATATGAGTGGAGCTAACTCCAGAATTTTTTCAGCTTTGATTTTGTCCCTTCATTGATTCATCTCCTAACTCCTCACATGGGAATAAAACCCACTCAAATGCTCCCTTTTGTTTACTGCTGTTCTGGAAAGCGTGTGTTCCCAAGATTCTCTGTGCTTGCTTCTCTCATAGTTCATCTCATGCTCTGCTAGATTGCCTCTTCACAAAGATTATGTCATTCACCTTTGTATCCTCAGCAACTTGCAGAATGCCAGGTACATTGTTTGGATCTGAATGAAAAAATACATTAATAACCAAATAAACAAAAGAACAAAGGGAAGGTGGTGGTTTGCAGTTGTCTGCCCCAATCTTTTACTCCTCCCTATATCCACACACTCTTTTTCTTGCATCTTTGCAATTCTTCCCACTGAAGGAATGGAGTAACTAATAGTGGACCAGTTCTAAGCCCAAGCTTTAAGAGTCCTTGCACCTCTAACATCATTATTAAAAAGCACGCCCTGCAGAGCCCATGGTACCAGGAGGAAGATGAGAGATCTACCAGAGCTGCCACAGCCCAAAGCAGAGATGCTTCAGCCACTCATCCAGCTGAAGCGCTGAAGTGAAACCACCTAGCTGAGCCCATTCTAAATGAGCCACATCTCAGCTGACCTTCAGAAGCATAAACAATAATGGTCATAGTTTTAAGCCACTGAGTCTGAGGATTAATTTGTTACATAGCTTTGTTTAGGCGATAGCTAACAATACATAGAGAAAACACACAACGGATTTAAAAAAACAGAGAATCATAGCTGATGACATTCAGCAGCTCACCTTCTCCAAGCCTTAATTCTTCTTCTATGAAGGTTGGATAACAATTTCCAACCAAACTAGCTCACACAGTCATGGTTAGTTGAAAATGATGTAAGAGTAGGAGAGCACAGCAATGAATTAACAGAACAGAGACAAAGGAGTATTATTATTAGGGGCCGGTTTTCATAATTCTCTTTAATATCCTGGTACAACCATAGTCTCTAACCCTGGGTCCTGTAAACTCAATCGAAATGAAACACCAGATGGCTAACGATGAGCATCTGGGTCCACAAAAATATTGGTAAAATTAATTCTCTTCCAAGAGGCAACTTGAGACTGCTGTTTCAAGTTCAACTGGAAATTCAACTGAATTTCTAGATTTTTGCATTGGGAAACTCCCATTCTACCCTACCTAGTGCTTAATGCACTTTACAATACCCCAGCCAGGCCTTCCCGGCCTCCACTTAAATGCTTCAGTCAAAGGAAATTCAGCTGCAAATCACCTATTTCAACTTGGACAGCTATGGTTATAAGAAATCTTTTCCTTACCTTCCCTAACCCCTAGACTAGGTCAATTTCCCTAGCTTCTCATAACACTCTATTCCTTCAAGCATATATTAAAGATTAGAATTTGAAAGTTACCTGTATAATAATTTCTTCAGTGCCCATCTCCCACATGGCACAGTAAACATCTCTGCAAGGCAGAGATTGCATCTTCTTTGTTCACTGCTATATCTTCAGTATCTAGCATGATAACAGTAAATTAATAAGCATTCAGCAAACATTTAGTGGCTAGATATACAAACAAGTTGCTTTTAATCTTATTTAAGGAGATCCAACCAGTCCATTCTGAAGGAGATCAGCCCTGGGTGTTCTTTGGAAGGGATGATGCTAAAACTGAAACTCCAGTACTTTGGCCACCTCATGCGAAGAGTTGACTCACTGGAAAAGACTCTGCTGCTGGGAGGGATTGGGGGCAGGAAGAGAAGGGGATGACAGAGGATAAGATGGCTGGATGGCATCACCATCTCGATGGACGTGAGTTGGAGTGAACTCCGGGAGTTGGTGATGCACAGGGAGGCCTGGCGTGCTGCAATTCATGGGGTTGTAGAGTTGGACACGACTGAGCGACTGAACTGAGCTGAACTGAATAATCTTATATGCATGCATGCTCAGTTGCTTCAGTTGTGTCTGACTCTTGGTAACCTTGTGGACTGTAGCCTGCCAAGCTCCTCAGTCCACAGGCTTCTCCAGGCAAGAATACTGGAGTGGGTGGCCATGCCTTCCTCCAGGGCATCTTTCTGACCCAAGGATCAAACCCAGGGATCGAACCCACATCTCCTGAGGCTTCTGCATTGCAAGCACATTCTTTACTGCTGAGCCATGGGGGAAAGCAATAATCTTATAGAGAACTTACTAATAAGGATTAAGTCAACAATGAAGGAATGAATGAAGAGAAGATAGTGTCTTCCTAAACTTCCTCCTCACCAAATAGTGTGAACTCTGTCTTTCAAGGGTCTACACAGCAAGTTTCTTTCCTGTGTCATCCCCTCACATTTCATGGTAGTAGAGCTGAATCCTGGGAGACTTCTGATTAGAAGAGATAAAGGATTAAAAGTGCAGAATTTATCATGTATATAACAAATATTTGTAATTCATAACAAATATCAGATGCCAAACATACTTATGGGTATCAGAGATACAGCAGTAAGAATAATAGACCAAAAAAAGTCTTCCTTTATAATTGTATGTCCTGATGGGAGGATAGAGATAACAAACAAATCAGAAAGTAAAACATATAGCCTACCAGATGGTGGTAAGTGCAATGGTGAAAAATAAAGCAGAGAAGGAGAATAAGGAACCCAAGGGAAAATTGCTATTTTAAGTGAGATGGTCAGGGAAGGTCTTTTGGAGAAGCTATGTGCACAAAGGACCAGATATGAAGACAGAGAGACAGTGTTCTGACCATTTCTTCTGTTTGGAAGTATGCGTGAGCCGTGCAGTAAGATGACTCTGGGTAGAAAAGAGTAGCCAGTGGAAAAGGTCCTGAGTGGGGAGCCTGCCTGCGCGATATGGGAAAAGCATGGAGGCCAGCATAACAAGGGAGAGAGCAGCAGGAGATGAAGTCTCGAGGGTTATAAGGAGCCTTGTAGCCATTGTAAGGACCTCGGTCCTCACTCTGAAGAACAAAAAAGCTACTGAGTGCTTTTCAGCAGAACATTCAAACATTGACTCAATTCACCTGGCTGCTCTAGTGTACGGACAAACAAGGGTAGATGCAGGTCACTTAGAAGGATCTGACAGTAATCCAGTTAGATGATGACAGTCTGGCCCAGCGTGGGGTTTCTCCCAGCACTGCACATTTGCATGCTGCGTGCACAGCCACTCAGTCATGTCTGACTCTTTGCGACCCCATGGACAGTAGCCCGCCAGGTTCCTCTGTCTATGAGATTTTCCTTGCAAGAATACTGGAATGAGTTGCCCTTTCCTTCTCCAGGGGGGGCTTCCCAGATGACACAGTGGTAAAGAATCTATCTACCAGAGATGCAGGTTTGATCCCTGGGTCAGGAAGATGTCCTGGAGGAGGAAATGGCAACCCACTCCAGTATTCTTGTCTGGAGAATCTCATGCACAGAGGAGCCTGGCGGGCTACAGTTCATAGGACTGCAAAGAGCTGGACACGACTGAGTGACTGAGCATATACAACCTTGCATTTAGATGATGCTGAATAAATCAATGAAAGGTTAGATAGATGGAGAAATAGAATATGCCCTGGTTTTGGAGTCAAAACAACTAGATTTGGGCTCAGAATTCCAGTTAAGTCTTGCCAATGTCATCTGAATAATTATTCCTAGAATTCTGTCTTCAGTCCAAGGATAAGAATTAAAGTTATTACAGCATGTGTAAAAGTAGCCAGTCCAGCCAGATACAAGAAATTGCATCTTATATGATTCCATTTACCTGAAATATCCAGAACAGGCAAATCGATAGAAAGTAGATCAGTGGTTGAAAGGAGCAGGGAAAAGGGAGCCCTGGACAGAAAAAGGACAATAGGCCAAAACTAAGGAAATGTGAATAAAGTATAGACTTTAGTTAATAACAGTGTATCAATATTGGTTCATTAACTGTAACAAGTGAACAGACTAATGCAGAAGGTGAAATAATAGGAGAAACTGCATATGGGGGTTATAGGAGCTCTCAGTGACTTCACATTCACTTTTCACTTTCATGCATTGGAGAAGGAAATGGCAACCCACTCCAGTGTTCTTGCCTGGAGAATCCCAGGGACGGCAGAGCCTGCTGGGCTGCTGTCTATAGAGTCGCATAGAGTGGGACACGACTGAAGCGACTTAGCAGCAGCAGCAGGAGCTCTCAGTATTATTTTCACAATTTTTTAATAAAATGGAAGTTATCAAAAATAGAAAGCTTAATTTTTTAAAAACTGAGTGGTCATTCAGACCTGGGAAATGGAAGAAAGAGTCTCAGTGATTTACCTGCCAGGGAGCATGGAGTGTCCCACCCCATGTGCAGAAATGACCCTTCCCTGGAGGCTTGAGGGTTCAGGGAGGCAGCCTGCCTTGCCCATCCTTCCATAATCCATTCTTAGAGCTGCTCCCTTCGGTGTGCACCCTGGGCATTCACTCGCTGATTGCTTAAAATAATAATAACAAGATAAGAAAAGCTTGATGCAGAAAATGTTTCTAAATGACTTTAACTAATGTCCTCCGGGCTTCGGGGTGGGTAATCAGGGCCCCTTCTGTGTACAGGCAAATGTGATTACAGCGGGGCCTATATTGGTGGGTCTCTGAGCTCCCAGGCCCCCAGGCCACTGCCTGCCCTAACCACATTAGCAGCACTACAGCCATCCATCAGACTAATAGAGGGCCTGGGCCTGGCCCTCCTGCAAGCAGCTAGGCTCTGCCGTCCAGAGACAGCTGGCGCCTACTTCTCCCTCATCGTTACCAGATCAAGGCTGTGGCTATGGGACGGACCTATCTGTCTTTCCCCTTCCTCCTGCCCACCTTGGCCACACCACTACATCCTCAGAGCTGCTGGGAAGGGGCTGGGGAGGGGGCTCCTTGCTGCCTGTAGACAGACCAAATCTGGCCGGGGTGAGAGGCCACACTTCTAGCCACATCTGCCTCCCACCTCCAGTTCAGCAGGTGCCCCCCTCTTCCGCCCCCGCCATCAAGTCTCCCAGTCTCCCTGGCCCAAGCCTGTCAAAAATAGAACTCACTGGCAGCAGGAGCAGGAGAGTGGAAGGGGCAGGGGGTCTTGTTTACCTAACACCGTGCTAGTTGCTACAAAGGTCAAGGCCCATCTGCCAGGCAGCGGGTGCCAGGAAACCAGCTGCCTTCATGGCACGGGCACTAAGCATTAGTGAGGGGCAGGTGGACAGACCAAGTAACACACACACACACACACACACACACACACACACTTCAGGCCTGGAGCTGCCTCGGTAAGCCACGGGTAATGCATTTGCTGTATGACTCGTGGCAAATGTTGAGACCTGTGTTGGCTTATTGGCTTCTTCCTGTCATTTAAAATGCCTACATGCCACCATCCCCGCTTCTTGGGCAAGCTCAGGGACCTCGTTTTAACATGAGACTAAATTCAGGATAATTAAGAAGCCTAATCAGCTTTTGTTTTGGGGGGAAGATAACCAACAACACTCTGACTCATTTTAAATCTGAACAGAAATGATTTGGGAGCACTTTGGCTTTGGGGATAAATGGCAGTCAACTGAGAGTTGCCTTTTCAGGAGCCCATATGCTCTGACTCCCAGTTCTGCCCTTCTTCCCCACTGTGCTGCCTCAGTCCCTGTGGGAAGTCTGCTGAGACAGCTGATGCTGGGCAAGAAGGGAGCCACTGCCCCCGGGAGCATGCAGAGGGCAGGCAAGGGCGGTGTGAACCAAGAGGTGTGGGCTGCTTCCAGCCTCAGAGTCTCCAGCAGAGGAAAGGGTTGGATACCCCAGCCTGGCCCTAAGAGGAAAAACTGGCTTTGAGGAGCTTAAGGATGAATCACCAGCGGATGTCCCCTGCCAGCCCCCTCTGCCCAGAAGCTCACCTGTGGGCTCAGGGAGCCAGGAATTTGAGTGATGTCCCAGCAGGATCGCCCATTTTGGGGGTGTTTTATCTACACATAGGAAGGCTAAGAGCCTATTGTTGTTGTTTAGTCGCTGAGTTTTATCTGACTCTTTTATGACCCCATGGATTATAGCCTGCCATGCCTCTCTGTCCATGGGATTCTCCAGGCAAGAATATTGGAGTGGGTTGCCAAGCCCTTCTCCAGGGGATCTTCCTGACCCAGGGATCGAACTTGAGTCTTCTGCATCTCCTGCATTGGCAGGCAGATATTTTGCTACTGAGCTACCTGGGAAGCCCTAAGTGGGCATAGTCCAGGCAAACAGGCCTTGTGTTGACAGCAAGGGTGGTTGCTCACTGACCTGAAGAAAGTACTTGAAGGTGGACAAAGGCTCACCAGCATGGACACACGTGGGTGCATGTTAGGAGCCGCCGAGACTCACTCACATCCAGAAACATTAGCAACATCGGACAGGGGGGTAACTAGGGGCTCTGGGAAGGCTTGTGCCAGCTGTGTGACCATAACGAGGCTCTTTCCTTCTCTGAATGTGCTTCTGATCTGTAAGGTGTCAGACTTTTCCCGAGTGTCAACATTCACGGTGCAGCAGAATCACTTGGAAAGCATTTTAAAAGTATATGTGCCCAAGTAAGCCCAGAGATCTGGGATTCATTGGTGGTAGGAGGGTCACCAGTAGTTTTTAAACCTCCCCAGGTGACTCTAAAGTTTAGCCAGGCCTGAGAAATGCCACTTAGCTTGTATTGGCCCAACTGGGGGGCTTCTTAAAACAGAGATTTCTGTGCTTCCCTGGTGGTCTAGTGGTTAAGAACCACCTGCCAAAGCTAGGGACACAGGCTCTATCCCTGGTCCAGGAAGACCCCGCAGGCCACGGGACAACCAAACCTAAGAGCTGCTACTGTACTGAACCCCCTGCACCAAAGCCTCAGCTCCACAGCGAGAGAGGCCACCGCAGTGAGAAGCCCAGGCACCACAATGAAGACAGACCCTGCTCGTTGCAACTGGAGACAGCCTGCGCAAAGCAACGAAGACCCAGAGCCCAATAAATAATAAACAAATAAATATTAAAAAAAAATAAAACACAGATCCCTGGGCTCTGCCCTGAGAACTCACATTTCTAACAGGTTCCCAGATGATGCCGAGGATGCTGGCCCAGGGACTACACTTTGAGAACCACTGTCCTGGACCAATGCCACTCAAAGTGCGATTCTCCAGAGTGGCAGCAACACTATTCTCTGCGAGTTTGTTAGGAATGCAAATTCAGATGCCCTATTACAAATTTTAAGATAATATGTCCTTCTAGGATGAAGAAGGGCTTCCCTCATAGCTCAGTTGGTAAAGAATCCCCCCGCAATGCAGGAGACCCCTGTTCGATTCCTGAGTCAGGAAGATCCACTGGAGAAGGGATAGGCTTCCAACTCCAGTATTCTTGGACTTCCCTTGTAGCTCAGCTGGCAAAGAATCTGCCTGCGTGAGAGACCTGGGTTGATTCCTGGGTTGGAAAGATCCTCTGGAGTAAGGAAAGATTACCCATTCCAGTATTCATTGGAGAAGACTCCTGAGAGTCCCTTGGACTGCAAGGAGATCAAACCAGTCAATCCTAAAGGAAATCAACCCTCAATATTCATTGGGAGGACTGATGCTGAAGCTGAAGCTCCAATACTTTGGCCACCTGATGTGAAGAACTGACTCATCAGAAAAGACCCTGATGCTGGAAAGATTGAGGGCAGGAGGAGAAGGGGACAAGAGGATGACATGGTTGGATGGCATCACCAATAGGATGGACATGAGTTTGAGCAAGCTCTGGGAGTTGGTGATGGACAGGGAAGCCCAGCATGCTGCAGTCCCTGGGGTTGCAAAGAGTCAGGCACGACTGAGTGGCTGAACTGAACTGAACTGAGGGTGAAGGAAAGAATGGTGATGATGATGGTGCTGATAAAGGAGCTGCAGAGAGGTCAACGAGCAGGGAGCCCAGGTCAGAGAAGGGAGAAGCTGACCTGAGCCAGCCCTATGTTGACGCCGATGGAGTGACTGTCGCCCTTCTCAGAGGTCTCTTCTCTCCTCTTGCCTTTCCATACTATTGTGAAAAGCTTTCATAAGAGCTTCCCCTTGCCCTCAGGTATTAACTTTGCATAAATCACTGCTCAGCCCATACCCCCATCATCCACCATTATATCCAAGTCTGTCACCTAGCTTGCATTACAAATAAAATACACACACACACACACACACACACACACACACACACATACACACATATGATTTGAATAACTGCCTGAAGACCCCAGGGCAAGGCTTTAATTCACATTTGATCCTGGCTGGTTGCTCTGTGCTGGAGCAGCAGATCCTCTCCATCAGCAGGACTGAGTCACATACTGAGCATGTGTGACTGACCCCCTTCCTTGGCCTGCTGCCTGATATCTAGCAACAGCCCTTCCTCAAACCCTGAGCTTCCTAAGTGCTGTGAGATGCTAAGAAGAGAAGTAGAACAGGTTGGTTGGGAGAACCCTGACCTGGGAGACTAGAACCCTCAGGTTGCCTTGGGCTTAATTCCAATCTACTATGACCTTGGCCCCGCCTACTCTCCCCAGATCTTAACATCACTCTCAGCAAAGTAGAAAAAGTCATCCTCGCTGGGTTCCTTCTGATGGGCTTGCAAGCTCCTATACACCAGACTAGCCTTTGTTTGAAGTCTTCCTCTCCAGTCACTATTGGGTTTCCTGTATTTAAAGAATACAGAGCAGACATCACTTGGAATGCCTCCAAAGTCCCATTCCTGTATCTTCACTCTATGGAATGAAGATTGGCCATGTGACTGATCTTGACAACATAAACATCAAAGTAAGAATAAGACCTTCTTCCAAGTGTCGTTCCATTACTTACCACATCACTTCGTTCCCATTCTGGGAACTGCCAGAAGAACCTGCTACATGTTACTTTAAATAGCCTCCTTGGTG
Source organism: Madoqua kirkii (assembly GCA_006408675.1). Classification (NCBI taxonomy): domain Eukaryota; kingdom Metazoa; phylum Chordata; class Mammalia; order Artiodactyla; family Bovidae; genus Madoqua; species Madoqua kirkii. The sequence continues at coordinate 21,381 of SJYC01020584.1, read as the reverse complement.
GCAAATCTTCATCCTAGGAGGGTGGATCTGCTTGTTGGAAACAGCCCAAAGCTATCAGAGCCAAGAATGGTGAGTAGAGTGAGAGATTAAGGCTGGGAAATATCATTTTAGTCTAAAACAAGGTGTAACTGTAATTAAATCGATCCAGGGGTTGGTCTGAATGGCCTCTAATGTCTCTTCCAGCTCCAATACACTGTGATTTTCTTGTATAGATAGAAAATGGATTCTGAAGGCAAATGAAAACATTCCACAGGTATCTTAATGGAAGTACCTTCAAAGGAATCTGGATAAAATTACTTCTCCCAGGATGACTCCTTTAAGAGGCAATTCTCCTTTAGATGCATACTTTATTACATGGCTTCAGAAGTCATTTATTCTCACATGCTATCTCTGAAATTAAAATACAGAAGATGTTTAGGAGAGGGTCATAGTTTTAAGGGCAACATTTTTTTTCTTTCTTAGTGGTACATAAAGTAATTTCTATCAATGGCATCATGGATTCAGTGAAACACTGTAAATCCAAAACTATTCCGATTTTCAGTTACAGCTGCTTTAGAATCATACTTCTTATATCTTTCTCACTTCTCAGATAGTCTCGATTCTCAACTTTGGATGCACCAAAGACCAATTAAATCAAAATCTCTGACTACAGAAGTCAGGCATTATTAGTTTTTAAAGCTCTCCAGCTGTAAAGGACTATGACACTTTAAGGTAACTATAGCTCTCTTGTAGCTCCATAGCAATCCAGGCTTGCAGGGAAGCCAGGATCATGGCTGGTCAATCAGAGAAATGGAAGGTTTTAAGAATAGTGTTGAGCTCCTGGGTTGAGCCGTGTCTAAAGTCTTCCGTTAAACTTTGCAGTTTAGTAAGCAATAGATCTTCTGAGTTGTTTAAGCTGGTTCAACTTCTACGTATGTCTTGCAACATCCATAAAATGAGGGGTGTGCTAAATGCAATTGATTGGGCTGAGAAAGGAAAGCCCTGGGCAATGAGAGGTCTACTATCCTGGGCCAGGAGTTTGGTAATCCTTGTTCTGAGGTTGCAAATAGCTGATTAAATGATGATCTTTTTTTTTTTTTCCTTAAGACTCTTACCATCTATTTGCCAAGTTTTCAGCACACCAGAATTTGATAGCAAAATTTCAAAATGTTACAGACTGAAAGCTGATTTTTGAAGCCTTCATAAAGGCTTGCAACTAGCTCATCTGAAAATGATTCTAGAGAAGAAAATATGGATTTGCTAAGAGAAGCCCTTTTTAGCTTGTGGTCTGCAATATATATTCCTCAGGACTCTGGCAATTAATAATTAGTCTTGCAGAGTTGCAAAAGCCACACTGTCTACTTTGAGCTCAATTTCCTACAGGTTGAGGCAGGAAGTAAGAAACTATTCAGCAAAAGACAGATTAGGGCCCCAAAGAAACCTAATCCCCCAGGTGTCTCTCAAATACTCCTGCTAAGTATTTCCCCAAGGAAAGGATTTATCACTTCCCTGGCTAAAATGTAGCTGTAAGCCAGCCAACTCAGAGAGAGGTTCTGACCCCAGTCGAAGGTTTCCAATTGCCCCAAAGTACAGAAAAGTAAAGCACTGATGCCAGGGCTGGTTGAGGGGATAGAAATTTACATGTTCTCAGAAATAATTTCTCTCATTTTAATAATCCATGGTCCAAAAACAACAGGCCCTGTTAGGATCGAGTTTAGTTGCCTCTCTAAAAGACTGACTAGTGACTTCACCAAAATTTGTGTTTGCTTTTCTTATTATTCCCCTGAAATAAAAGGTGCATCCCAGGCATAGAGCTAATACTTGACATATGATGAATAAATGAGTGAATGAATCAGCCCCAAGCACTAGCAACTGTATACAACAAATAACACAATGCTTTCAAACTGTGGTGCTGGAGAAGAGTCTTGAGAGTCCCTTGCAAGGAGATCAAACCAGTCAATCCTAAAGGAAATCCACCCGGAATATTCATTGGAAAGTCTGTTGCTGAAGCTGAAGCTCCAATACTTTGGCCACCTGATATGAAGACTGACTCATTGGGAAAAAAAATAAAAAATAAAAACCCACCTCTGTTGCTACAAAAGATGGAAAGAAAAGGAGAAGGGGGTGGCAGGGATGAGATAGTCAGATAGCATCACCAACCCAATGGACATGAGTTTAAGCAAACTCCAGGAGATAGTGGAGAACAAGGGAGTCTGGCATGCTATAGTCCATGGGATCACAAAGAGTCAGACGTGACTTAGCAATTGAACAGCAACAACATAAAACAAAGCAAAAGGACAGATGGTAGGAGAAGAGTTCCTCAGTTTAGCATGTGAAAAAGGAACCCAGGATGAAAGATTTGAGACCTAACCTTATAAACCTGACTGAGCCGGCCTCTTCTTCATCTCTCACAGGGATCTCCATTTTGCCAGGTAACAAACACCAGGGTCTTCCCTGGGGGTGTGGGTCAATGCTAAGGACCAGGACAGAGTCCTGTTTCCTAGGAATCTTTAATGTATTGGGTGAAGGACCAGATGAATATGTCCAAAGACATTCTCTATGGGTGATAAAAGGAAACAGTATCAAATTTATATGAAAACCCAAAGGACTTAAAATAGCCAAATCAATCTTGCAAAAGAACAAAGAGGATTTACATTTACCAATTTCAAAACTTCATACACGACTACAGTAATCAAGATGGTGTGGTACAGGTGTAAAGACAGACATATAGATTTTTGGAATAGAGCTGAGAGTCCAGATATAAACCTCTACAGTTACGGTCAATTGACTTTGGCAAAGGTGCCAAGATAATTCAATGGGGGAAAGAAGAGTTTCTTCAATAAACGGCGTTTGACCAGTTGGATATCCAGGTGTAAAAGTACCGTTAACTCACACTGTAGCACAAAAATTAAATCAAAACCCATCATGGATATAAATGTAAGAACTAAAACTATAAAACTCTAAGAAGAAATCACAGGAGTAAATCTTTCTGACCTTGGGTTAGACAATGACTTCTTAGATATGACATCGAAATCACAAATGATAAAATTTTAAAATTGGTTAGTTGGACTTCATCAAAATTAAAAACCCTTTCTTTTCAAAAGACACCCAAAAAAGTGATAAGACAAACCCAGATTGGGAGAGTATTTGTAAATATGTTTACAAATCATGTATTTGACAAGGACTTGTATCCCTATGTGGTAGACAGAATTATGACCAGCCAAAGATACCCACATCTCAAACCCTAGAATCTGAAGGTTTGCAGATGTGATTAAGATTAAGGATCTTAGATTATCCTGGATAATCCAGGTGGAGAGTTTATCCTGGATTATCCAGGTGGCCTCACTCTTAATCACATGATTCTTCAACATCAGAGACTATTTCTAGGTTGTGGTCAGAAAGTGGTACGATAATAGAAAAATGACACATTGCTGGCTTTGAAAATCAAGGAGGGGGCCACAACCCAAGAAATGCAAACCTCTAGAAGCCAGAAAAAAAGCAAGAAATAGGTCATCCTCTAGAGCCTGCCAACACATTGGTTTTAGCTCAATGAAACCAATGTCAAACTTCTGACCTTCAGAACTATTAAATGATAAATTTCTGTTGTTTTAAGCCACTGAATCTGTGGTAATTTTTACAGCAGCAATATAAAACTAACACATCAGAATACACAAAATTACAGAATACACAAAAAATTACTCCAACTCAATGCTAAGACTAAGAATCCAATATAAAAATGGGCAAAAGATATAAATAGAAATTTCACTAAAGATACATGAATGATCAGTAAGTACAAGGAAGAACGCTCAACATCATTAGCAATTAGGGAAATGCAACTCAATACAGTCATCCCACTGTATCCACGGGGGGTTGGTTCCAGAATGCCTGTGGATACCAAAATCCAAGGATGCTCAAGTCCTTATGTAAAATGTCATAGTAAAAAAAATAAATAAAATGTCAGAGTACAATCATCCGTCTGTACCCATAGATACAGGGCCAGCAGATGCAGAGGGCCAGCTGTACCATAATGAGATACTGCTGTACACCCACTAAGATGGCTATAATTAGAAAGACATACAGTAACAAGTCTTGGTGAGGATATAGAGAAACTGGAAAGCCATACATTGCTGGTGGGAATGTAAAAGAGGGTGAAATGGCCTGGCATTTTCTTCAAATGTTTATTATAGATTATATGGTAAATATAAATATACAGCATACAAATATGTGGACCAGTAATCCACTCCTCAGTATCAACCCATGAGAAATGAAGCCATATGCATGTGAATATTGCATGTGAACATTTATGATAGCATTTTGTTATTTTTATTGAAGTATAGTTGATTTGCAATGCTGAGTTAGTTTCAGATATGCAGCAAGGTGATGCAGATATATAGATATAGCTATAGATAGTCTTTTCCATATTCTTTTCCATTCTAGGTTATTACAAGTTATTGAATATAGCTCCCTGTGCTGTATAGAAAGTCCTTGTTTTTCTTCATCTATTTTATATGTGGTAATATATGTCTTTACTCAAGCTCTTTATTTATTCTCCCCTTCTTCTCCTTTAGTAACACTAAGTTTGCTTTCTTTGTCTGTAAATCTGTTTCTGTTTCATAAATAAGTTCATTTGTGTAACTTTTTTAGATTCCATATATAAGAGATATCATATGATATTTTTCTTTCTCCATCTGACTTCACTTAGTATGAAAATCTCTAAATTCATCCATGTTGCTGCAAATTTCATTCTTTTTTATGGATGAGTAATATCCCACTAGGAGAAGGAAATGGCAACCCACTCCGGTATTCTTGCCTGGGGAATCCCGAGGACAGGGGAGCCTGGTAGGCTGCAGTGTATGGGGTCGCACAGAGTCGGACACAACTGAAGCGACTTAGCAGCAGCAGCAGCAATATCCTACTATGTATATACACCATATCTTCTTTATCCATTCATCTGTTGATGAACGCTTAGGTTGTTTCCGTGTTCTTGACTATCGTAAATAGTGCTGTTATGAACGCTGGCGCACATATATCTCTTCAAATTAGAGTTTTCATCTTTTTTCCAGATATATGCCCAGGAATGAGATTGCTGAATCATATGGTAACTCTATTTTTAGTATTTTAGGGACCCTCCATACTGTTCTTCCTAGCAGTGTCACCGATTTACATTCTCACCAACAGTGTAGGAGGGTTCCCTTTTCTCTACACCCTTCCATTTTGGGGTAATTAAATTGTTGTAAAATTAGATTGTGAAGACAGTAGCCAATTCTGTAAATAGACTAAAAATCATTGCACTATACACTCAAAACAAGTGAAGGTTATGTCATGTAAATTATGTCTCAATAAAGCTAAGGAAGAGAAGAAGGAAGTGAGCTCTGCACTGTGGAGCTGCCAAATCCTGCCTTGTGAGCGCTTCCTGGAGGCAGCAGGTGGCGGTGCATTGAGAATTCACATCCATGGAGAATTAACTGGGTTCCTCACTGTACTGATTAAATACAGAGTTTGATTTTACCTCAGGAGCCTACAGCATTGGGCAGGTTGGCCAGAACTTTCCAGTGAGAGAAAGGTATCTTTTAGGGGAGCACTCTCTGAGAGAGGAAAGATTAGGGAGTGAATTTGGCCAGAGGGAAGGTTGGCTACCATACCCACAATTTCCAACCAGAAAATAAGTCACAGGCAAACATATTTAGAAGACATGAGACTAATTTTACAAAACCAGGATGACCCAGAGGCTTCCAGCCATATTAACCTCGGTCTACAACCTGTCCCCTAAGTGTACAGGGAAGAGAGGCCAGGAGCGGGCTCCAGGGAAAGGATGTCGAATTGCAGTCCACGTAATGAATGGCACCAACCCAACAGGCAGGAGACTCTTGCAGGAATCAGCCTGCTCTGAAAGCAGGACTTGGGCTGCTGCGTTCTGAGTACATGAAGCCCATCCTCATCCATCTATCTTCACACCTGAGAGAGAGAAGCTGCAATAACAAGCATCTTGATATATATGCATCTACAATCTGGTTATGAGGTTATCAAGCAAGAAAGACGCCCCCAGGGAATGCATATGCTTTTTTCATGGAGGAATCGGAGAGTAAATAGCTGAAATTTATCTTGAGGGAGATAATAGAAGCACTTTTTTAAATTGTGGAAAAAACAATATTTTCCCCCAGAGCATTCAAGCCCTTCCAGGTTTTGATCATGTTTCTCATTAATGGGCCTCCACACCAGATTCATCTTAGGTTCATGGGAAAAGAAAGGAAGTGGATCTTCTTTGGCCAGTGTTTTGAATCCAGCCAAGTATGGGGAGGGGAGAGAAAAGAAGCCTAGCCACCCCAAACCAGGCCTCCGTTTTGCCCAACCTTAGAGAGTCTAAGAAGGTGGCCCAAGAGCATACGCTGCCAGTGACCTCAGGGGCACTGTATATTTCTGGAAGAAGGCATGGCTTCCAAGTCTGTCTGTCTGCTGGGATCTCTATATGCCATCACTGCCTTGGTGAGGGACATTGGTCTCTTTGCCTGCATAAATGTAAATACTAAATGTATTTACTTTACTGACCTATTTGTGTAAGAACTATCTTTGCTGGCTGAAACAGTCAATGAGATCATGAATATGGAAGCTTTTATGAAACAAGAAGAACTGGTGGTGGGGGCAGCCGGGGGTGGTGATCACAAAGGAGGTGGTAGGGATAAGCATTTTATTGAATGCATTCAGGCATCAAGCTCTTTTCTTTTATTTTATAAATACTTATTTTTTAAAAGCTCGCAAGGTAGACATTTCCATTTACACAGGGAGAAATGGAGACTTAAAAATTACACATGACGTGTCTGACCCAGTCTATAATTAGCAGTGTGAGATTTGAACCCCAAGTCTGTAGGACTCCAAATCCACAGCTGGTCGTGAAGACTGGCCATGGATGTTATTAGACTAAAAGTACCCTTGGGACAATTACTGGCACTGAACTCCTTCCTGTTTGGAGTTTCAAGCAAACCATGGTCCTGCCTGGGATGCAAAAATATCCTCCGAGTCACTAGCACAGCAGTCCTGGTATCTCTGACTTGTCGTTTAGAAATCCTCTTTGATCTCTTCTTCCTCTGCTTAGTGGGCAAGTCCCTAACTCAGAGCACTCAGATGGTCCCCTCCCCAGGAGAGGTAGGAACAGGGTGAGGGGGTGGAGGTGGTTCCTGTCCCTGGCTTAGCCATCATCTTTTTTCAGGGGTGGCAGATTGTCCAGGCTCAGCACTCAACCTCTCTGAGTCTTGATCTCCAAACTGAAAGGCTGGACCAGGCTGATGCTTTTCACTTAGGTCACCACACTCTCAGTAAGAAATAGATATTCTCTGACAACTCAGTTCAAGTGCAGGGAATTTTCTTTCCACAAAACAAAGCTAATCCACACTACGCATGCATATGTATATGCACTCTACTATTTTTCTATTTTACTCTGTTTTATTAATCCTGGTCACAGTCCATTAATTGGTTTGATTTCACTTCCCAAAGGGATCGAGACCCATAGTTTGGAAGATCCCATTCTAGACATTCTCTAATGACCATTCCAGCTGTGACACGTGATGAATCTTTACCCAGCCTTCCCCGCCTTCAGAGGGGGTCCTTCTGAGCCAATGAGCTACTGTGGAGCCAGCCAGGGCTCTCTCCCTCCCCGTCCTTGGGAATGTTTCTGCTGCCAACCTGTTTCTTGTGTACATGTTACCCTCATGAATTCCTCAAGGTAAAAAGACTCACTCAAGGTCACAGCACAAGTAGCTGGAGCAAGGACTTTAACCTGCACAACCTGATTGCATGCCCCAGGCTTTCACACGAATATCTGCCTTCTGACAAGCACCCTGTGGTCTGGCAGCACCCAGGCCTTCCAGGAAGAAGTCCTCCACCCTCTGACTTGCATACCATCAGACTCCCTTGTGACGCCCATCAGACTCCCTTTGGAAACCACGTGACTCAGTTTGAGACTTGAACCTATGGTCTTTTAACTGAGATCACACACTTGGTTCAGGGCTTAATGAAGCTTGGATTCTTGATGTCTTATCACAGAAATAATTCAGTGAAAGACAATGTGATAGGTAAGAAGTGGATTTATTTAGAGAGATGTACACTCCACAGAGTGTAAGCCATTTCAGAAGACGAGAGCAGCCCCAGGGTACAGGGTTGTCAGCTTTTATTGTTGTTCAGTTGCTAAACTGTGTCTGACTTTCTGCAACTCCATGGACTGTAGCCTGCCAGGTTCCATGGGGTGTTCCCAGCAAGAATACTAGAGTTGGTTGTCATTTCCTTCTCCAGGGGACCTTCCTGGACCAGGCATCAAACCTGTGTCTCCTGCACATGGCAGGTGGATTCTTTACCAATGAGCCACCAAGGAAACTCTTTTTATAGAAATGGGTAATTTCATATGCTAATGAATGGGAGGAGTATTCCAGATATGTTGGGGACGGGGTGGGGATTTCCAGGAACTGGGCCACTACCCACATTTTGTCCTTTATGGTTGCCTTTGGAACTATCATGGTGCCTGTGGGTGTGTTATGAAGAGCATACACAGAGGCTCAAGGTCTAGCAGAAGTTGACTCATCTGCCATCTTGGATCTCTTTGGTTCTAATTACTTTAGGTTATTGGGCTATGTAATCCTTTTAAAGGGTGTGCCCTGTCCCCTTCCCTCCTGTTTCACTTCTGAATCTAGCTCTTGTCCTTCTACATCCAGTATCCTCAGCTTTTTGTTGCCTCTCAGCACACACTCTCCAGCCTGTCTCTGATATCTGTCAGGGTACACCTGGGTTGTATATGTGTGTGTGTGTTTAGGGATGAGGGACAGGTAAGTCAGTCCATTTTGATCCATCTTGTCCATGGGCATATTTCTGAGTTAGTCCCACGGGAGAAGACATTCTGCCTTATGCAGGTTTTAATTGGTCAAATAATAATGTGTCATTAAAGTTTTATCTTTTAGTTCCCAAGTGGACCTTTGATTGCTCTCATCAAAGATCAGCCCCATGCCATTTGTGATGTGGCCAGATTTTATTTTCTTGGAGTCCAAAATCAATGTGGACATTGACTACAGCCACAAAATTAAAGGATGCTTGCTCCTTGGAAGGAAAGCTATGACAAATCCAGACAGCATATTAAAAAGCAGAGATATCACTTTGCCAACAAAGGTCCATATAGGGAAAGCTATGGTTTTTCTAGTAGTCATGTACAGATGTAAGACTTAAACTATATAAAAGGTTGAGCACTGAAAACTGATGCTTTCAAATTGTGGTGCTTGAGAAGACTCTTGAGAGCCCCTTGGACTGCAAAGAGATCAACCAGTCAATCCTAAAGGAAATCAACCCTGAATATTCACTGGAAGGACTGATGTTAAAGCTGAAGCTCCAATACTTTGGCCACCTGATGTGAAGAACTGACTCATTGGAAAAGACTCTGATACTGGGAAAGACTGAAGGCAAGAAAAGAAGGAAGCAGCAGAAGATGAGAAGATTAGATAGCATCACCAACTCAATGCAGATGAGCTTGAGAAAACTCCAGGAGACAGTGAAGGATGAAGAAGCCTATCATGCCGGAGTCCAAAGGGTTACAAAGAGTCAAACATGACTTAGTGACTGAAAAACAACAATCCAGGAGTCTTATAGGGGCAGAGCTATGGATGCTGGGAGAGGTGGAGAGATGCCATGTATGGCACCTTGGCTGTGAATACACAGGAGGCCGTCATGGACAGTCCAGTTCAATCGCTCAGTCATGTCCGACTCTTTGCGACCCCATGAATCGCAGCACATCAGGCCTCCCTGCCCATCACCAACTCTTGGAGTTCACTCAGACTCACATCCATTGAGTTCGTGATGCCATTCAGCCATCTCTTCCTCTGTCGTCCCCTTCTCCTGCCCTCAATCCTTCCCAGCATCAGAGTCTTTTCCAATGAGTCAACTCTTCACATGAGGTGGCCAAAGTACTGGAGTTTCAGCTTTAGCATCATTCCTTCCAAAGAAATCCCAGGGTTGATCCCCTTCAGAATGGACTGGTTGGATCTCCTTGCAGTCCAAGGGACTCTCAAGAGTCTTCTCCAACACCACAGTTCAAAAGCATCAATTCTTCGGTGCTCAGCCTTCTTCACAGTCCAGCTCTCATATCCATACATGACCACAGGAAAAACCATAGCCTTGACTAGATGGACCTTCGTCGGCAAAGTAATGTCTCTGCTTTTGAATATACTATCTAGGTTGGTCATAACTTTTCTTCCAAGGAGTAAGCGTCTTTTAATTTCATGGCTGCAGTCACCATCTGCAGTGATTTTGGAGCCCCCCAAAATAAAGTCTGACACTGTTTCCACTGTTTCTCCATCTATTTCCCATGAAGTGATGGGACCGGATGCCATGATCTTTATTTTCTGAATGTTGAGCTTTAGGCCACCTTTTTCACTCTCCACTTCCACTTTCATCAAGAGGCTTTTTAGTTCCTCTTCACTTTCTGCCATAAGGGTGGTGTCATCTGCATTTCACATCCATACATGACCACAGGAAAAACCATAGCCTTGACTAGACAGACCTTAGTCGGCAAAGTAACGTCTCTGCTTTTGAATATACTATCTAGGTTGGTCATAACCTTTCTTCCAAGGAGTAAGCGTCTTTTAATTTCATGGCTGCAGTCATCATCTACAGTGATTTTGGAGCCCCCCAAAAATAAAGTCTGACACTGTTTCCCCATCTATTTCCCATGAAGTGATAGGACCAGATGCCATGATCTTCGTTTTCTGACCAGACTCAGAAAGGCGGATGGTGGTTACCAGGAACCAGGGAAGAGGGGTGTGGAGGAGAGTTACTATTTAATGGGGACAGAGTTTCAGTTTGGAAAGATGAAAGAAAATATGAAGGTGGATGGTGGTAATGGTTACACAATAATGTAAAGGCATGTAGTAACACTGAACTGTACACTGAAAAATTGTTAAGATGATACATTTTATATATGCATTTTACGGCTTTTTTAAATGGGGGAAAACTACCAAACACTCATGTCCTGGCTCACAGTTCTGTAGGTCAGATGTGCAGGCTGTCTTCATCAAGGTGTGAAGCGGAAGGGGCCTGGAATGGGCCTGGAAGGAAGAATCTGCCTCCAAGTTCATTCCAGTTGTTGGCGAATTCTAGCTCCGTGGCTCGGAGGCTCTGTTCCTGGAGGCTGCTCGCCACCCCTCCCAGATGACCATCTCGATCTTTAAAGCCAGGAATGCACGTCAGAGCCTTCTCATGCTTCAAAATTCCGTGTCTTCCCTTCTGCTTCCGGGTAGAGAGAGATCTCTGCGTTTAAAGGGCTCATTTGATTGGGTCAGACCCATCCAGAAAAATCTGTATTTTAAGATCAACTGACTTGGGACTTTAATTCCATCTGCAAAATTCCCTTCACAGCAGTACCTAGACTCGTGTTTGGCAGAATAACTAGGGAAGGGAAACGTGGGCACCACCTTTAGAGTTCTGCCTACCGCAAGTAAGGCATTCTCAGATGGAAGAAAACTCAGAGGATTCCTTATCAGAGACCTTCCGTAACAGGTTAAAAAAAGTTCTTTGGGTTGAAAAGAAATACCAGAGGTTAACTTGGAACTTGAAAAATAAAGGAAGAACTATCAGTTCAGTTCAGTCACTCAGTCATGTCCGCCTCTCTGCAACCCCATGAATCGCAGCACACCAGGCCTCCCTGTCCATCACCAACTCCCGGAGTTCACTCAGACTCACATCCATCGAGTCAGTGATGCCATCCAGCCATCTCATCCTCTGTCGTATAATAATTGGGGTGAATATAAAAGATAATTTTTTCCTCTAATGTATGACTGTTGAAAGCCAAAATTATAACATATTATGATGAATTTGCAATGTGTACACATGAAAACTATAACACTTATTAAAGTTATAGTCTTCCCTGGTGGCTCAGATGATAAGGTATCTGCCTACAAAGCAGGAGACCCAGGTTCGATCCCTGGGTTGGGAAGATCCTCTGGAGAAGGAAACGGCAACTCAGTCCAGTACTCTTGCCTGGAAAAGTTATAAAAGCTTAACTCATGGGGATGAAGGTAAAGAAATCTATAAATTCACAAGCTTCTACACCTTACTGAAAGTGATACAATACTAATTCTAAGGAGACTGTAAGAAGTTAGGTATGTATTTTAATCCTTAGACCTGAGACAGGCTTGGAACCTGGGACTCTTTGCTTCAATGCTTGCACCTGGACACACCTCTCCTCCAACAAAAAAATACAAAAAGTCCATTTGGGACTAAAAATAACTGCATGCTGTGCAGTTGGGGCAAATTCTGGACAAAAAGATACAAAGAGATGAAAAACAAACAAATAACCCAGCTGCCAGTTTTGAAGAGTCTGGGAGCAGGGTCGGCGCAGAAGCACGGTCCTGTGCAGCCCTCTGCACGCGCGGCCACCTAAGGCGTGGGCAAGCCACCTGAGCCACCCCTCCAGCTGGACCCCTGGACACCCCGACCCTCACCCCGTATCAGGAACCAGCTTGCTCCCCCTCTTCAGCAAGTGAGCAAGCAAGGGGACCTGTTACTTGCTCCCACTCCCCGCCCCCCGGCCCCGCCGCAGCAGGGCCCTCAATAAAGCCCTGCCTGAATGTTGTGTCTGACCTCTGATCTACTGACAAAGGAGGCCAAGAACCCTAGTTGGAACAGCACAACCACTAAAAAAAAAAAACAGAAACTATGCAGCAAAAACACCAAGAGATAAATTAAAATGGAATACTAAAAAAATATTCAAATTAATACCCAACAAAGTGGGAAGTGGGCACAGCACAGGAGTGAAGCGGGTAGGAGCCAGCGGAACACAACAGAGGCCACAAAGTGAAAACAATAAAACCAGCCTGAACCATCGTATCCACGGGCTTCCCTGCTGGCTCCGAAGGTAAAGGCTCCGCCTGCGATGCAAGAGACCTGAGTCTGATCCCTGGGTCAGGAAGATCCCCTGGAGAGCGGAATGGCAGCCCACGCCAGTATTTCGGCCTGGAGAATTCCACGGACAGAGGAGCCTGGGGGGCTACAGTCCACGGGGTCTCAGAGAGTTGGGCACGATCGAGCAACTAACACATCATATCAATAATTTAAAAGCATATCAATAATTACAATAAATGCTGATCTCAACTTTCCAATTAAAAATCGGAGATTGACATAACAAATAAAACCAAGACCTACAAGAAAATGACAATAGACAACACTTAGAATACACAGAAGGGATAAATGGGTAGGAAAAGACGGGCCATACAAACTAAGCAAAAAAGGCTGCAATGGCTCTTTTGATCAGATTAAACAGACTAAGAATACCACCAGGTAGCTCTCTGGTGGCCCCGTGGTTAGGACTTGGTGTTTTCACTGCCGTGGGCCTGGGTTCAATCCCTGCTTGGGGAGCCAAATTCTCACAAGCTGCAAGGTGTGGCCAAAACAAACAAACAAAAAATGTATTACCAGCAATAAAGAGAAACACTAATAATAAAAGGGATAATTTACCAGGAGGACATTAACAATTATAAACACACATCTACCTAAGAGCAGAGCTTCAATTTACACAAAACGGAAGTTGGTAGAGTTAGAAACACGTAAGATGGACAGTTACAGAAGACGTTAATACCTTCATCCACCAGTTGACAGAACCAGACAAACCATCAGTAAGCACGCGGACAATCTGAACAACACTATAAAGCATCTTGATCCAGCAGATGTTTATAGAATACTGTACCCAGCAATTGCAGATACCGTTCTTCTCAAGAACACAGCGTGTATTTAGCAAGACAGATCACATACTGGGCCATAAAGCAAATCAATGGTAAAGGAACTGAAATCATCCCAACTGCATTCACTGACCACAGGACAATTAGAAACCAATACCAATAATGTATCCAGGAAAACATCAACTATCTAAAAATTAAATAATATGCCTTAAATAATTCATGGGCCAAAAATATAGTCATGAGGTACACGGAAAAGTGATTCTGAACTGGGTGACCGTGAAGAAAGAACACATCCAGGTGTGAGATGCAGAGATGTCCCTGGGGGTCCAGTGGTTAAGAATCCACCCTGCAGTGCGGGCGATACAGATTCCATCCCTGGTGGGGGAAACTAAGATCCCATGAGCCACAACTAGAAAGTCCGTGTGCCACAGTGCAAGATCCCACAGGCCCCAACCAAGACCACATGCAGCCAAATAAATACTTCTTTAAAAGACATCACTAAGAACTCTAATACTCTGGCCACCTGATGTGAAGAGCTGACTCATTTGAAAAGACCCTGATGTCGGGAAAGGTTGAAGGCAGGAGGAGAAGGGGATAACAGAGGATGAGATGGTTGGATGCCATCACTGACTCAATGGACAGGAGTTTGAACAAACTCTTAGAACGTGATAGACAGGGAGGCCTGGCATGCTGCAGTCCATGGGGTCACAAAGAGTTGGACATGACCGAGTGACTGAACTGAAGAATTACAAAGGCAAGTCACTGAGTGGAAGAAAATTTAACACATCTATCAGACAAAGGTTTGTATCAACACTATATAAAGAACTCAAACGCAATAATAAGGCAAATATCCCGATAAGAAAGTGGACAAAATACTTGTAAACACTTGAAAGCAGACATTCAAATGCCCGATAAGCACATTAAAAGATGCTCCATGTCCTTAGTCATCAGAAATGCCATCAAAATTAGAAATGCCAGCTTTCCCTGGTGGCTCACGGGTTAAGAATGCAGGAGATAAAGGTTCAATCCCTCCTCTGGGAAGATCCCAAATGCCATGGAGCAACTAAGCTACAACTACTGAGTCTGTGCTTCCGAGCCTGGGAGCTGCAAGCGCTGAGCCCGCGAGCCACAGATACTGAAGTCCAAGCGCCCTGGAGCCTGTGCTGGGCGACGAGACGCCACCGCAACGAGGAGCCCGCACGCCCTGACTAGAGAGAAGCCTCCGCTCGTCGCAGCTAGGGGAAAGCCCCCAAGCAACGAAGACCCAGCACAGCCAAGTGAGCAAAATCATTTCAAAAATCAGAAATGCCAATTAAAGCCATGAGCTATCGCCACCCATTAGGATAGCTAAAATTAAAAAACAGAACCAACCAACTTGACCTTAGCAAGCTGCAGCAAATATGTAGGACAGCATCACTGACTCGATGGACGTGAGTCTGAGTGAACTCCGGGAGCTGGCGATGGACAGGGAGGCCTGGCGTGCTGCGATTCATGGGGTCGCAAAGAGTCGGACACGACTGAGCGACTGCACTGAGCTGAACACATACACACACTGATTATCTGATGCATCGGGTCACAGTTGCCTCATGGGCGTTCTCTTGTTGTGGCTCACAGACTCCGCGGCACACTGGCTCCAGAGCACGCAAGCTCAGTAGCTGCCCGTGAGATCTTAGTTTTCCCACCAGGAGTCAAACCCATGTCTCCCGCATTGCAAGGCAGACTCTCAACCACGGGACCATCGCGGAAGTTTCCGAATGCATGCTCAGTCCCCTCAGTCGTGGTCGACTCTTTTCGATCCCATGGACTGTAGCCCACAGGCTCCTCTGCCCATGGGGATTCTCCAGGCAGGAATCCTGGAGCCGGGTGCCACTTTCTTCTCCCGGATCTTCCTGACCCAGGGACAGAACCTGCCCTCTCTCCCGTCTCCTGCAGTGGCAGGTGGGTTCTCCACCACTGGCGCCCCCTGGGAAGCCCCTGCATGGCTCCCGGTGAGGAGACTACGGCAGCAGCTGTGCGGCTGCTTCTGAGGTTAGGTTTAGGCAGTTTCCGGCTTCTTGTCAGTTGCTGTGTGTCTCTCGTGACTCCAGAGGAAATGAGCCATGACAGAGAGGCCCACGGGACATGGCAGGAGGCTGAGGCCCTCGTCCAACAGCCAGCCACCCGTGAGGCGCCAAAGCCTGCGGACAACCAGGTCAGTGGGTTTGCAGGCAGCCCTTCAGCCTCTGCTGAGTCTTGGGGTGACTGTATCCTAGCTGATGACTTGACCACAACCTCGGGAAACACTCAAGACACAGGCACCCCACCCAGCCACGCCAGGCTGCATGGTAATAAATATGGGTTCCTTAAAATGTGGCTTCTTTAAGTGCTGCGGACTTCCCTGGTGGCACAGTGGATAGGAATCCACCTGCCAATGTGGAGGACACAGGTTCAATCCCTTGTCTGGGAAGATCCCACATGCCGCCCGTGCACCATAACTACTGAGTCGGTCTGGGCTCTAGAGCCCGGGAGCCACAGCTATTGAAGCCCACACACCCTAGAGCCGCTGCTCAGCAACACGAGGCACCGCAGCGAGAAGCCTGTGCACCGCAACGAAGAGCAGCCCTTGCTCTCTGCAACTCGGGAGGAGCCCTCCTAGCAAGACGAGACCCTGCAGCCAAAAAATAAACAAACACAAAAATAAAATTATATTAAAAAAAAACACCCAAGTGTTAGAGTACAGCTCTTCCTCGACTCACAATGCGGTTTGTATCCTGATAAACCCATTAAAGGTTGAAAATGTTAAGTCAAAAATGCATTTCGGGAAATTCCTTGGTGGTCCTTTGATTCGGATACTGCACTTCCACTCCCAAGGACACGGGCTCTATCCCTGGTCGAGGAACTAAGATCCCACAAGCCATGCAGTTGGGGGGAAAAATGTATTTAGTACACTGACCTCCAGAACATCACAGTCTTAGACCAGCCTGCTTTAAATCTGCTCAGAACACTTACAACAGCCGACAGTTGGGCAAAACTGTCCAACACAAAGCCTATTTGACAATCAAGCGCTTGAGTATCTCCTGCCACTTATTGAACACAGGAATGAAAGTGAAAAATAGAATGGCTGAGTGGGCACAGAACGGCTGCCATGTACCCTGGTGGTTCAGTGGGTGACGGGGCACCACGGCCCTGCCACCGCCCTGCCACCGCCCCGCACTGTGACGGACGAGCAGCCTGCAGGCTGCCAGGGCGGCGGCGGCCAGAACTCAAAACGCCAAATCCAGTTCCTACCAAATGCACATCACCTTCACACGACCGTCAAGTGGGAAACCAGACCACTGAACCATCTGTAATTTGTAGCTGGGGACCACCTGTAATTTAACAGTTACAATTCCTCAGCAGTAAAAAGGAATGAACTCTGGATATGCACAGAAGCCCACATGGGTGGATCGCTAAATCATTAAGCCACGGACAGGTAGCCAGTTGAGTGTCCAGGCTATAGGATCCCATGTATATGAAATCCTAGAATTCATGGGGTTGCAAAGAGTCGGACACGACTGAGCGACTGAACTAACTGAGATGGACAGAAAGCCACTCGTAGCTGCAGGAAGGGATTACCAGGGGCACAAGGAAACTTTTGGGGGTAAAGACTATTATTTGGGGACTTCCCTTATGGTCTAGTGGTTAAGACTCTGAATTCCCGGTGCAGAGGGTGCCGGTTCGATCCCTGGTCAGGGAACTAGACCCCACATGCCAAGAGAAGACTTGGCGCAGTTAAATAATAAATTTTTTTAAAAAAAGAAGATTGTTATTTTGATGTACTGATTGCTGAAGAGATGCACAACATGTCAAAACTGATCAAAACACACATTTTAAATAGCGGCAGCTTGGTGTACATCAACTATACTCCAAATAAAGTGACGACCTTCTTTAAAGAAAACAAATAAAGTGATGACCTTCTTTAAAGAAAAAAACACGCTTTTGACACTTGCACACGGGGGCTTGCTCTCTCGAACCTCTGGGGATCCTTCTACCACCCACTGGACCGGCCGCAAGGAGGAGAATGGGGGCGCCCACAGGCAATGCCTCGCCAGTCCCCAGAGCACTCAGCCCCAGGGAGCCGGCCCCACGCTGCAGGCCCACAGGATCCTGACAACACATGCCTGCTGTTTCAGACCACTGAGTTCTGAGCTGGTTTGTTCCGCAACAAAAGCCAACTGATGAGTGATACAGAAGTTTCCTCTGGGAGCAGGAAGGACCGGAACGGGGGCAGGAGAGTGGGGAGCAGGCAGAAGCTGAATAAACGGAGAGGCCGCGGTGGCCGGGCCAGAAGGGAGACCCAGTGCCAGATGGATACAGGCGAGTAGGGGGACTGGCGGGTGCCGTAGGGTGCACCCAGCCCAACCGCCAGGCGGAGGGGAGGGGGGGAAGTGAGCGGGCCAGAGCAACAGGGCCAACCACGCACGCCTCTCCCCGCTCCCTCCGAGCCTGGGGCAGAGCTGGGCTGGTGGTATGGGATGAGGGTCTTTTTTTTTCCCCAACGGTGCCACTCAACTTACAGGATCTCAGTTCCCCGGCCAGGGATTGAACCTGGGCCCCAGCCATGAAAATGCTGAGTCCTAACCACTGGACCGCCAGGAAGGTCCCTGCCATGAGGGTCTGGGTCACATCCAGGAGCTCGGGCTCAGCGGCCAGACTGCCTGGCTGCTTCCCCTCCCAGCGCCTCCTCGGATTCCTCGTCCTTAAAATGGGGACACCGCCACCTCCCGGGGTTACCGTGGGAATGAGAGGAGTGGGCTGTACAGTGCTTGGGCCTCAGCTAAGATGGGCTCCGTGATCCGAGGTTAGGAAGCGGCTGGAAGAAGCGGGAAGGGTGTTCTGGCCAGTCTGGGGAATCTGCAAGAGGCAGGGGAAATCAAAACCACTGAGAGATGAAGTCACACAACATCAGCAAGACCTGTGACTTCTAAGCTTGCCCAGAGAGCTGGGCTCTTCCAGAAGGATCTGATGGGGGGCGGGGGTGGCGCTTCAGGGTTGTTGATCTATTGGAGGGCTGGTCTGGTCTAAATATTCCTGGAGGAGGCACCAGGGCAGCTCCCAACCTCACCCACCCAGCCAAGGGCTGGAGGTTTTAAATAATCAAGGCAACAACAAAAGGGCCACTGTGGGGAAGCCGAGAAGCTGCCTTTGCTGTCTATGCCAGAGGGGCCACTAGCTGGCTGACTCACGAAGCTCTCAGCCAAAATCCACCTCCCCTGGAACACAAAGCTCCCAAATCACCCTCTGAATATGCAACCAGGTGGAGGCACGCAGCCAGCCAGCCATTCAGTCCCATACATTGTCATTGGGCAACTCCAAGGCACTAGTGTTCTAGGCTCAGAAATATAGTTCAGAATGGATGGAGAGATGATCACACTCAGTGGGTAAGTCAGAGACAAATATCACATATCAGTTACATGTGGAATCTAAGAAATGATAGAACGGACTTACTTACAAAAACAGACAACAAACAAAAATGGACTCACAGACTTAGAAAACAAACCTACAGTTCCCACAAGGGAATTGGGAGGGGAGGGATAAATTAGGAGTTTGGGATTAACATACAAACTACTAATATATAGAACGGATAAACAACAAGGACCTATATGTAGCACAGGGAACTAAAGTCAGTATCTGTAGTAACCTATAATGGAAAAGAATCTGAAAAAGAGCGGATATATACCTGAATCACGCCTGAAACGAACACAACACGGGAAATCGACCATACTTCCAGAAAAATACAATTCTGTACAACAAATCCTACCAAAATACCATCATTTCAGCAAGGTTAGGTGCCTGTACGGCTGCTAAATAGATGAAGCTTTGCCAGGAAGATGTTCAAGAGAGCAGCTCCTGTTCTGAAGCATTTATCAGGTGCCGCGCCCTGAGGATAATTACGTCTGCAGTGACTCTGAGCCAGGGTGATCCAGGGCTAAGAATCTGCCTTGCCATGCAGGGTTGCGCGCTGAACCTCTGGTCAGGGAACTAGATCCCGCAGGCCACGGCGGGGCAACGGAGCCTGCCACCACAACTAGAGAGAGCTGGCACCCCACAACCAGAAAGGCAAAGGACCCCCTCCTCCCCAGCCACAACAAGAGAGCCCAGGCGCCTGCAAGGAAAAGCCCCAGCCCAAGGAAGACCCAGCACAGCCAAAAAAATTCTTTTAAAGTTGAGTCTCAGTTATCTTTAAAAAAAAAAAAAAAAACAGAGCCAGCTTTGTCATCTCTGCGAATTTAAGAGATCTAAATTGCCCATCCTCCCTTCCCTCACGTGTAAATGGGGACAAGAACAGTAAAACGATCATTTAAAGATGACACTAGTGGACACACGACCTGGATACCGGAGTGTCCCAGGGGAGCCCCAGGTGGGCCTTATTCGCTGAGGTTCACAATTGTAACCTGAACCTCCCCACCCACCCCCAATTCGGGCACCGAGTGCCCCGCAGAGACGCCAGCCCCTGTCCCAGTTATCATAACAAAAACCGCAGCTGTCCCGGGCGGCTTGGACAAATACCTGGCCCGAGGGCGCGGAGATAGGGCCACAGAGTAAATACATTTGCTGGCGGGGCTGCCGCGCTGCGGCCTCGGGTTCTCGAGTTCTTGACACCCGAGCCTCGCCGGGACATTCCAGCCGGAAAAGGGGGGCCGGAGCCGGGTGGGAGGTGCTCGAGGGTGGGGAAGAGGGGCCGCTTCCTGGAGGTCTGGGGTGGCGGCGGCAGATAAAGCCAGGCGGGGCCCGGTCCCTCTTGGCAGCAACAACCCCCCGGGAGCCCCTTGCAGAAGAGACCTAG
Organism: Madoqua kirkii; assembly: GCA_006408675.1. Classification (NCBI taxonomy): domain Eukaryota; kingdom Metazoa; phylum Chordata; class Mammalia; order Artiodactyla; family Bovidae; genus Madoqua; species Madoqua kirkii. Next base: position 894 of record SJYC01020584.1, on the reverse strand, counting down.
GGGCGCCCCGGCCCCAGGTTGGTGGCGGAGGCGGGGGTTGTTAGGCACACTGCACCGTCCGCGTCTCCGGTCCCCGCGCCGTCACCAGCAGCCCCTGGCCCGCCAGCCTGCGACTCCCGAGGTTAGGGCCGGGGCCAGGGGACTCTCGGATCAGCGCGCCCCCCGCCCCGAGCGCTGGCTGCGCCGTGGACGCCGAAGTTGCGGGGCCTTCCCAAGACCCCTACCCAGTCCGGGCAGCTCTCTAGCTCGCGTTCCACTTCCCTCGGTCCCTGTTTCAGTCCGCGGGGGCTCTCCCCGTCTCTCCCTGTCTCTGCTCCCCAAGCCCGTCAGGGTCGCCCCTCCCCCGCTCCAAGGACTTCAGCCTGACTAGAGGGGCGAAGAAAGTGACTAGAGGAAGGACCGGGCGTGGGATGCGGGGGACACGGCCCCCCAGATCGCCACTGCAGGGGCCCCTGCTGCCCGCCCGGGGGCCGAGCCGAGGCTTGCCCCCTCCAACCCCGCCAGCTCTCCCGCGGGGGCGCCTGCCCTGCGGAGGGGGGCACGGCCAAGGCCCCCCGGTCCCGGGTGGCAGGGAGAAGCGTCCCAGGGTAAGGCCAGTTTGGGACCCCGCGGAACCAGCCTCGGGGTCCGGGGTGAGGGTCGCCCCCGCCTTCCCCGGTAGCCAGGCCGGGGTGGGGGCGCGCACCGGGCCCAGTGCCCTTACCTGCGTCCATGGCGCGACCAGCCAGGCTGCACGCCTCCCGCCGTCGGGCCGGCTCCGCTCTTGCGGACAGCTCGGGTTTCCTGGTGCGCGCGGCGCGGCCGGTTAATCATTGACCGAAGAATTGCCCGCGGCTGGGTCAACAGGTGGCTCCTCGCGCGCCCCGGCCGCGGGGCCGGAACCCGTGCGGCCTG
>SJYC01020583.1:28-42017 GCA_006408675.1 Madoqua kirkii | reverse complement strand
GGTGTCTCCCAGCAAGGCTAGCCAGCAGTGCAGATTTTCATATCAAATCTCCTGGGGTTTAAAACAATGTGTGTGACTCTTCTGTTCCCTGAGACTTGGCAGATTGGAGAACTCAAAGCAGGTCTACTACAAACATCCAGAAATGCTAGATAAACTACACCCACAAGCCAGACAGCAATTTCAATTCATAGCTGAGCTCCCAGGATGGGAAGAGAGATCCCTGGGACCAAGGGAAAGGAGGCAAACCCTGGAGGAGGGCACCGGGGTTTGTTTGTTTTTTGAAGGGGGTGGTTCTGTCTGTGCCCTGTAGTAGACTAGTGGTTTCCGTGGTCTGGCATTATTTGTGAAAGTTGCTCAGTCGTGTCTGACTCTTTGCGACCCCATGGACTATACAGTCCATGGAATTCTCCAGGCCAGAATACTGGAATGGTAGTCATTCCCTTCTCCAGGGGATCTTCCCAACCCAGGTTCAAACCCAGGTCTCCTGCATTACAGGCAGATTCTTTACCAGCTGAGCCACAAGGGAAGCCCAAGAATACTGGAGTGGGTAGCCTATCCCTTCTCCAGGGGACCTTCCCAACCCAGGAGAACCGGGGTCTCCTGCATTGCAGGCGGATTCTTTACCAGCTGAACTTCCAGGGAAGTGGTTAGAATTTTCATCTAGTCCTTTTAAAATCTGTATGTTTTTCATAATGTCTTTTCTATGGTGATGCAAAAAAAAGAGAGACATCACTTTGCTGACAAAGGTCCATATAGTCAAGGCTATGGTTTTTCCAGTAGTCATATACGGATGTGAGAGTTGGGCCATAAGAAAGGCTGAGCACTGAAGAACTGATGCTTTTGAATTGTAGTGCTAGAGAAGAGTCTTGAGAGTCCCTTGGACTGTAAGATCAAACCAGTCGATCCTAAAGTAAGTCAACCCTGAATATACATTGGAAGGGTTGATGCTGAAGCTCCAATACTTTGGCCACCTGATGTGAAGAGTCGACTCACTGGGAAAGACCCTGATGCAGGGAAAGATTGAAGGCAAAAGAAGGGGTCAGCAAAAGGTGAGATGGTTAGCTAGTATCACCATGTCCATGACTCAACAGACATGAATTTGAGCACTATCTCTGGGCGATAGTGAAGGACAGAGTAGCCCGGTGTGCTGCAGTCCATGGGGTCGCGGAGTTGGACCCGACTGAGCGACTGAACACCACTCTAGCCCATGTGCTTTCTCGTCAATGGTTTTTAAATCTTGGATTGGAAAGTAATTTCAAACTCAGAGACCCCATGGACTGCAGCACGCCAGACTTCCCTGTCTTCTCTATGTTCTTTTTGGCCAGGACAGAATCTAGGCCAAGATTACATGTAGCATTTGCTTGCCATGTTTGCAAACACTTGTATAGACCTGGTTTTAAATTCTTTTCAAACTGCTGTAATATGTCCAGTTTCTCAGGTATGAATCTGCCCATTTGCTGCACCTGCTGTTGCACACGAGGCAGGTCTCCTCAGGGCTTCGGCATCATCATGAGTTCACGGCCAGAAGTAAACTTCTAAAGGGGCCCTGCGCGAGCCGCACGTGCACCTGCAACGCGAGTCGGGTGGCTCCTCTGGTGAACCATCCTGTGCTTCTCACTTGGCGTTTCTGCACCACGTGGAGGGCCCGTTCCACTTTCTGTGGGAGGACTCTGCCCAGAGCCACTGGGGTAGCGGCTGGCTTCAGTCTCCAACCATATGCAGAGGGCCAGTCCTGGAACCCGCCACTGTGCGTGGGGCTGTGACTCTGACTCCCAGCCCCCAAGGCACAATCCGGTTCTGGCCCCATCATGGGCAACTCGGCTCCAACCACTGGCAACGAGAGCCTTCTCGCGAGGCCTGGATACCGTATTTCCCTTTCTCGTCTTGGGCGGACGATGCCCTCCTCCACGTCTGGAGCACATGTGTGCGAGTGTGCCGGCACAGCTCTCTTGACTGGAGGTCCATCTGCAGCCACAAGCCTTGGGTGAACCATGTAATCTCTCTGCTTCTCAATTTCCCCATCAGGAGAATGGGTTTGTTAAAATAAAAAACAAAGATCAGCCTTGAACATTCCCTAGGTAGACAAAACCAGTTTTGTAACCAAGCAGGACCCTATGGGGCCTTCCCAGAATAGACTTCAATCCCCGCCATAGCCTCCACCTGCCTCTTGTCTGTAGAAAAACCACTAGCATCCTAGGCCTTCTCCAAGCCCTGTGTGAGGGAAAGTCACTCAGTTGTGTCCGACTCTTTGCTACCCCATGGACTGTAAAACCCATGGAATTCTCCAGGCCAGAATACTGGAGTGAGTAGCCTTTCCCTTCTCCAGGGGATCTTCCCAACCCAGGGAGCAAACCCAGGTCTCCCACATTGCAGGCAGATTCTTTGCCAGCTGAGCCACCAGGGAAGCCCAAGTTCTAAAGCGTACATTAAATCAGAGAAGTGAGGAAATGCATGAAAGAAAAACAGTCAAGCAAGACAAAATAATAATAGTTTAGCTATTAAAGCCAAGGACCTTTAGCTCCTCCTCCAGGGCTATAGTTAATATTCTGAGCTGTGTCCTTTGAGCTGTTTTGCAGATGCCCAAATCCCCACCAGGTGGAAGAAGTTAACTGTCTGCTGCCCACAAGCACACAGACTCCAGGCCAGTTAGAATTAGCAGGTTGATGATGCTGACTCCTGATTACCTCACTACCAACCAATCAGAAGAATGTCGGAGTGCTGATCACGCATCGCAAGGCCCCCTCCCTCACCCTGTCTTTAAAAACCTTCCCTGAAAGCCTTCCGGGAGTTCAGGACTTTTAAGCACTGCTTGTCCTGGACTTCTCGCTTGGTGCCTGCAATAAACGGTCCATTTTCCTTCACCACAACCTGGTGTGAGTAGACTGGCTTTGTTACGTTCAGACAGACTCAAGTTTGGTTTCCTGACAATTCAGCCATACAAACAAAATTTCATGTAGCTTATTTTGCAAGAGTAACTTGCCTGGGGTCATTCCTTCCTTCTGCCTCTGGAAATCATAAGCACAGATGAAACTGTTTCCCAGAATTGGTGTGAGGGAACCAATTCCCTATCACTTAAGAAAATCCCAGTATTATTAATACAACCAATCACGGCGAAGATTACAGTCAACTGCCTCTCACTGTCCGAGCTGCTTTATAACATACCCTGAGCCTTATTCTGTGTTTTGCTTTGAAAGCTCTCTGTTCAAAAACTGTCTTTTGCACAATCAACTTTTACTATTAACAGTTACCACTTCAACTATTCATGGGCTTCCAGGCAGTGCAATGATAAAGAATCTACCTGCCAATGCAGGAGACCCAAGAGACACAAGTTTGATCCCTGGGTCAGGAAGATTCCCTGGAGCAGAAAATGGCAACCCACTCCAGTATTCCTGCCTGGGAAATCCCATGGACAGAGGAGCCTGGAGGGCTATAGTCCATGGGGTCGTGAAGAGCTGGACACACTGAGTGCGTGCACACACACACACACACGTAATGATTCGTGGGTTTCTTCCTGCTATTTCTGCAGTTTTGACAGGTTATGTAAGGCTTTACTCCTATTCGAGATATATAACCAGACCTTTTTTATCTTTGCACTATCTAGCCACAGCCGTATCAGACCAGAAGAGCAAATACCAGAAAACAATACCACAGTTTTCCTCGGGTGAGGGGTTATAGTTTAGTTTTGTGTGCATGTTTATGTGTTTATATTTTCTGCAATGAGTATGAGTTACACCTGGGGTTGGGAAAATAGCAATACTCTTAAAATGTCAGGCACCTGGTCAACCCAAGTGCTGAGCATCAACTTGCGTTCAACAAAAGCTTAAAGACCTGAGGGGGATGAACCGACAATTTTTGCAGGTGGTGGGGCCGGCTAAGGGGATCGGGGAGGAGGGCCACGTTGGAAAGCTAGGTTTCCTGTGTTCCTGTGAACTTGACCCGGTGGGGCAATGATGAAGATGGGGGCAAGAATCCCAGAGTTCTGCCTCACCTGATTCTGAGAAAACCAAGGTTGAGTCTCAACCCCACTACTCATTCAGCAACGACAGATGCTTGCTGCACATGGCAGAATCGGCCAAACAAGCAGCCACAGCCCTGCCCTGACCGGGCTCAGGGCTCAGCTCTAGAGACAAACATCGACAGGAGACTGCAAAACCTGCCCCATAGCTGCAGCTGGGGCCCATGCTTTCCACGGAGGGCACTGAGGAGCTGGCCTGGCCCAGCTGTGGGAGAGGGCCAGGGCATGCTGGGAAGACTCAGCCGGGCAGAGGGCGGGGAGGGGGGTCTGGGAGGGCGTGTGGGCCTGGGGCTTGGTGGGAGCATGTAGGGTTAGATGAGAGGGGGTTGGGGGCGGGCTGGTTTGCTTGTGAAAGATGGGCTCCCTTTGCTGTCCCTCGCTAGTGGCTAGCCTGTGCTGGAGTAACAAGAATACCAAAAAGGAGGACTTCCTGGTGGTCCAGTGGCTAAGACTCTTGAGTTCTCAATGCAGGGGGCCCAGGTTTGATCCCTGGTCAGGGAACTAGATCCTACATGCCACAAAAAAGATCAAAGATCCTGAGTGCCACAACTAAGACTGGCACAGCCAAATAAATATTAAAAAGAAGAAGGGACTTCCAGTGGTTCCAACTCCGAGCAGCCAACACAGGGGTTGCAGCTTTGACCCCTGGTAGGGCAACTAGGATCCCACGTGCCCTGCAGCATGGCCAAAAGATAATGATATTTTTGTAAAAAGAATACAAAAAAATAACGGAAATACCCTGGCAGGCCAGTGGTTAGGATTCTGCACCTTCACAGCCAAGAGCCAGGGTTCAATCCCTGGTCAGGGAACTAAGATCCTACAACATGTACAGCATGGCCCCTCCCCACAAAAGTGTCAGTATTAAATATATATAAATACACACACACAAAATAAGCTTCCCAGGGGGCACTAGCAGTAAAAATCCACCTGCCAATGCAGGAGACGTGGGTTCAATCCCTGGGTGGGGAAGATCTCCTGCAGGAGGAAATGGCAACCCACTTCAGTATTCTTGCCTGGAAAATACCACGGACAGGGGAGCCTGGTGGGCTCCAGTCCATGGGGTCGCAGAGAGCCAGACACGGCTGAGCACATGTGCCTATACAAGAAATCTAGTTACTGGAACTGGTCCTGTGAGGAGCAGATGCCAAACAGGCCAATGCAGACGCAGACGGACAGGCACCTCCTCAGAGCCAGGCCTTACGCCAGGCCCTCTGTGCGCCTTGAGCATGGCAGCCTCGCCGTGGAGCTCCCTGCTGAGAGTTCGCTAAGGTGCTGCCTGGTATCCACTGTGGCCAACTGCCTGTAGAGACCTCAAACTGACTCGAGTCCCGTCACACACCCACACCCCCTAGATAGCAGCCTGTTTACCAGCAAACACATGCTCTTGTGATCAAGAGTCTCCCCACTGCCTTCTGTGCCTCTATGTCTTTAGTGCCCTAGAGATAAGACCCCAGTTCAGTTCAGTTCAGTCGCTCAGTGGTGTCCGATTCTTTGCGACCTCATGAACCGCAGCACACTAGGCCTCCCTGTCCATCACCAACTCCTGGAGTTCACCCAAACTCACGTCCATTGAGTCAGTGATGCCATCCAGCCATCTCATCCTGTGTCATCCCCTTCTCCTCCTGCCTCCAATCCCTCCCAGCATCGGAGTCTTTTCCAATGAAGTCAACTCTTCGCATGAGGTGGCCAAAGTACTGGAGTTTCAGCTTTAGCATCATTCCCTCCAAAGAACACCCAGGTCTGATCTCCTTTAGAATGGACTGGTTGGATCTCCTTGCAGTCCAAGGGACTCTCAAGAGTCTTCTCCAACACAACAGTTCAAACGCATCAATTCTACAGCACTCAGCTTTCTTCACAGTCCAATTTTCAAGAAAAACCCTACTCTTTTGGTTTGAATTAACCAATCCAGTCCTAGTCTGGGAACCCCAAAGTACTCCACAAAGAGATCCTGATAAAGGACTATGCCCCAGGGCCTGCCTCTCTGCACTCTGCCTAGACCTCCTGCGTGACCCCTCCAGGCATGTGGTGTACTCCTCCAAGATCTGTGAGTAATAAATTTCTGTCTCCATTTCTGTTGTTGAACCTCTGCCGCCCATCAGTTGCCCTGTCTTCACTCACATATGTTAATTTCACAAAATCACAACACCCCCCCTAACAGTTGGGGAGTAAGGAAACATGGTGGTCAGTCACTGTTAACTCTCTCCTGGGGCTTGGTCTCCAGCCTCGTCCCTGAACGTGTGAATGCCCTACTGTGAGCTTCCCTGTAAGCTCCTCTCAGTTGTGGGGGCAGGCTGTCTCATGCTGACCCAGCCGCCCTTCATCCAATTCCCTCTGCCCAGGTCCTCAGGACTCAGGAGGCCCAATCACTCACCTCCAACCTCTCATCATCCCCTCTCCGCTCCACCCCCATCAGAACCATCCTGTAACCCTTGCTGAAATGGGTTAATGCTTCTTCCCCTGACGTCTCCATGTTAGTCTCTCTTGCATATTTCAGTTTCATCAAATATTCATGGAGGGCTCACAGTGCAGCAGAAGCTAGGCTTGCAGAGACTTGATGCCTTGAGGACACTGTACAACAGGAATGGGTCGGTATCTGCCTTCTTGGACCAGAGGCACTGGTGGAATCCAGCAGACAGGGTCTCTTCTTCCCAGCTTGTCTAGGGCTCGGTCAAAAAGTCATCCCATGACTTCTGCCCACCACGTAAGGGGCAGGTTGAGGAGGCCAGGAACTTGCTGGCCAGAGGCAGTGGGGGATCACTGAAGGCTCAGGGTCGTGTTAAGAAACTCGAGGGAGGGATAATGTGGGGCTCAGCTAGCATGGAGGGCCAACAGGATCAGGGCTAAGCCTGTACCCAGGCAAGAGGACCGGACCCACGCGCTGGAGGCAAGGGCTGACCACCGGGGCCGGCGCGGAGGTGACAGCGTGCTCGTGGGTGACCGCACACGAGGCTGCAGAACCGGTTCTAGTTTCCAATTCGGGTCACGGGGCTCAGGAGTCCGACCCGCCTCTCTGCCCAAGCACCCCACCCCGACCTTGCAGCCCTGGAGGATCATTCCGACGCCTCCCACCGCCACCCCAGGCATCGCGGAGGTGCGGGTAGATGGAACTTCTCTGAGGAATATCTGGAGACTACTGCAGCCAATTGCGAAACCCACTGGCTTTTGGCTTTTGCAGCAAATAATAAAAAACAATCCGGGGTCGCGGCAAAGGGTCCAGCTGCCTCGGCGGCCTTCCAGGCACAGCGGAGGGGCCCGGCCACGCCCACGCATGCGCGGCACTCTCGGCCACCAACCAGGACTACAACTCCCGCCGTGCCCGCGCACCACCGCCCCGCCCCCTGCCGCGCCGCGTGCCTCCCGGAAGTGGAGCCCCAGGCGGGGGGCGTCTCCAACCTTTGCGCGGCGGCGGCGGCGGCGGCGGCAGCGGCTGGAGCCGGGAGTCAGATGCGGCCGAGCGACGCCGGAGATGGCTTCGGCTGGAGGCGGCGACTGCGAGGGCGCCGGGCCCGAGGCGGACCGCCCTCACCAGCGGCCCTTCTTGATCGGCGTGAGCGGCGGCACCGCGAGCGGCAAGGTAAGGGGCTGGGCGGCGCGGCGGGGCCTGCGAGTCACCCTGGGCGTCCCCGGGACTCCGTGCGGCCTGTCGGACCTCAGTCCAGAGGGAGACCCCCGCCTCTAGCTGCCGCGAGGTGCTGAGGAGCTGGCCTGGCCCAGCTGTGGGAGAGGGCCAGGGCATGCTGGGAAGACTCAGCCGGGCAGAGGGCGGGGAGGGGGGTCTGGGAGGGCGTGTGGGCCTGGGGCTTGGTGGGAGCATGTAGGGTTAGATGAGAGGGGGTTGGGGGCGGGCTGGTTTGCTTGTGAAAGATGGGCTCCCTTTGCTGTCCCTCGCTAGTGGCTAGCCTTGTGCTGGAGTAACAAGAATACCAAAAAGGAGGACTTCCTGGTGGTCCAGTGGCTAAGACTCTTGAGTTCTCAATGCAGGGGGCCCAGGTTTGATCCCTGGTCAGGGAACTAGATCCTACATGCCACAAAAAAGATCAAAGATCCTGAGTGCCACAACTAAGACTGGCACAGCCAAATAAATATTAAAAAGAAGAAGGGACTTCCAGTGGTTCCAACTCCGAGCAGCCAACACAGGGGTTGCAGCTTTGACCCCTGGTAGGGCAACTAGGATCCCACGTGCCCTGCAGCATGGCCAAAAGATAATGATATTTTTGTAAAAAGAATACAAAAAAATAACGGAAATACCCTGGCAGGCCAGTGGTTAGGATTCTGCACCTTCACAGCCAAGAGCCAGGGTTCAATCCCTGGTCAGGGAACTAAGATCCTACAACATGTACAGCATGGCCCCTCCCCACAAAAGTGTCAGTATTAAATATATATAAATACACACACACAAAATAAGCTTCCCAGGGGGCACTAGCAGTAAAAATCCACCTGCCAATGCAGGAGACGTGGGTTCAATCCCTGGGTGGGGAAGATCTCCTGCAGGAGGAAATGGCAACCCACTTCAGTATTCTTGCCTGGAAAATACCACGGACAGGGGAGCCTGGTGGGCTCCAGTCCATGGGGTCGCAGAGAGCCAGACACGGCTGAGCACATGTGCCTATACAAGAAATCTAGTTACTGGAACTGGTCCTGTGAGGAGCAGATGCCAAACAGGCCAATGCAGACGCAGACGGACAGGCACCTCCTCAGAGCCAGGCCTTACGCCAGGCCCTCTGTGCGCCTTGAGCATGGCAGCCTCGCCGTGGAGCTCCCTGCTGAGAGTTCGCTAAGGTGCTGCCTGGTATCCACTGTGGCCAACTGCCTGTAGAGACCTCAAACTGACTCGAGTCCCGTCACACACCCACACCCCCTAGATAGCAGCCTGTTTACCAGCAAACACATGCTCTTGTGATCAAGAGTCTCCCCACTGCCTTCTAGTGCCTCTATGTCTTTAGTGCCCTAGAGATAAGACCCCAGTTCAGTTCAGTTCAGTCGCTCAGTGGTGTCCGATTCTTTGCGACCTCATGAACCGCAGCACACTAGGCCTCCCTGTCCATCACCAACTCCTGGAGTTCACCCAAACTCACGTCCATTGAGTCAGTGATGCCATCCAGCCATCTCATCCTGTGTCATCCCCTTCTCCTCCTGCCTCCAATCCCTCCCAGCATCGGAGTCTTTTCCAATGAAGTCAACTCTTCGCATGAGGTGGCCAAAGTACTGGAGTTTCAGCTTTAGCATCATTCCCTCCAAAGAACACCCAGGTCTGATCTCCTTTAGAATGGACTGGTTGGATCTCCTTGCAGTCCAAGGGACTCTCAAGAGTCTTCTCCAACACAACAGTTCAAACGCATCAATTCTACAGCACTCAGCTTTCTTCACAGTCCAATTTTCAAGAAAAACCCTACTCTTTTGGTTTGAATTAACCAATCCAGTCCTAGTCTGGGAACCCCAAAGTACTCCACAAAGAGATCCTGATAAAGGACTATGCCCCAGGGCCTGCCTCTCTGCACTCTGCCTAGACCTCCTGCGTGACCCCTCCAGGCATGTGGTGTACTCCTCCAAGATCTGTGAGTAATAAATTTCTGTCTCCATTTCTGTTGTTGAACCTCTGCCGCCCATCAGTTGCCCTGTCTTCACTCACATATGTTAATTTCACAAAATCACAACACCCCCCCTAACAGTTGGGGAGTAAGGAAACATGGTGGTCAGTCACTGTTAACTCTCTCCTGGGGCTTGGTCTCCAGCCTCGTCCCTGAACGTGTGAATGCCCTACTGTGAGCTTCCCTGTAAGCTCCTCTCAGTTGTGGGGGCAGGCTGTCTCATGCTGACCCAGCTGCCCTTCATCCAATTCCCTCTGCCCAGGTCCTCAGGACTCAGGAGGCCCAATCACTCACCTCCAACCTCTCATCATCCCCTCTCCGCTCCACCCCCATCAGAACCATCCTGTAACCCTTGCTGAAATGGGTTAATGCTTCTTCCCCTGACGTCTCCATGTTAGTCTCTCTTGCATATTTCAGTTTCATCAAATATTCATGGAGGGCTCACAGTGCAGCAGAAGCTAGGCTTGCAGAGACTTGATGCCTTGAGGACACTGTACAACAGGAATGGGTCGGTATCTGCCTTCTTGGACCAGAGGCACTGGTGGAATCCAGCAGACAGGGTCTCTTCTTCCCAGCTTGTCTAGGGCTCGGTCAAAAAGTCATCCCATGACTTCTGCCCACCACGTAAGGGGCAGGTTGAGGAGGCCAGGAACTTGCTGGCCAGAGGCAGTGGGGGATCACTGAAGGCTCAGGGTCGTGTTAAGAAACTCGAGGGAGGGATAATGTGGGGCTCAGCTAGCATGGAGGGCCAACAGGATCAGGGCTAAGCCTGTACCCAGGCAAGAGGACCGGACCCACGCGCTGGAGGCAAGGGCTGACCACCGGGGCCGGCGCGGAGGTGACAGCGTGCTCGTGGGTGACCGCACACGAGGCTGCAGAACCGGTTCTAGTTTCCAATTCGGGTCACGGGGCTCAGGAGTCCGACCCGCCTCTCTGCCCAAGCACCCCACCCCGACCTTGCAGCCCTGGAGGATCATTCCGACGCCTCCCACCGCCACCCCAGGCATCGCGGAGGTGCGGGTAGATGGAACTTCTCTGAGGAATATCTGGAGACTACTGCAGCCAATTGCGAAACCCACTGGCTTTTGGCTTTTGCAGCAAATAATAAAAAACAATCCGGGGTCGCGGCAAAGGGTCCAGCTGCCTCGGCGGCCTTCCAGGCACAGCGGAGGGGCCCGGCCACGCCCACGCATGCGCGGCACTCTCGGCCACCAACCAGGACTACAACTCCCGCCGTGCCCCGCGCACCACCGCCCCGCCCCCTGCCGCGCCGCGTGCCTCCCGGAAGTGGAGCCCCAGGCGGGGGGCGTCTCCAACCTTTGCGCGGCGGCGGCGGCGGCGGCGGCAGCGGCTGGAGCCGGGAGTCAGATGCGGCCGAGCGACGCCGGAGATGGCTTCGGCTGGAGGCGGCGACTGCGAGGGCGCCGGGCCCGAGGCGGACCGCCCTCACCAGCGGCCCTTCTTGATCGGCGTGAGCGGCGGCACCGCGAGCGGCAAGGTAAGGGGCTGGGCGGCGCGGCGGGGCCTGCGAGTCACCCTGGGCGTCCCCGGGACTCCGTGCGGCCTGTCGGACCTCAGTCCAGAGGGAGACCCCCGCCTCTAGCTGCCGCGAGGTGCCCCCCACCCACCTCCCGGGCGTGGACAGGGCCGGGGGGCGGAGGGGCTGGGGCCGCGGCGGGCCAGGCGGGGAGCGGGTCGCTGGACCCCGGGGCGCCCCGGCAAGCTCCCGGCTGGCCTGGCGGCTTTGGCCTCCGGGTCCGCCTTGCCCGTGCTGGTGCACCCCAGCGCCCTCCCCGCCAGACGCAGCCGCTGACCTGGCGGCCGCTCGGGAGCTGATGCGCCGGGGTGGGCGTCTCCAGGCGGGGCTCCTGTTTCTGTGTTTCCAGTCCACTGTATGCGAGAAGATCATGGAGCTGCTGGGACAGAATGAAGTGGATCACCGGCAGCGCAAGCTGGTCATCTTGAGCCAAGACAGGTTCTATAAGGTCCTGACCGCGGAGCAGAAGGCCAAGGCCTTGAAAGGACAGTACAACTTCGACCACCCAGGTAGAGGCTCTGAAGGTGGGGAGAGTAGGGGAGAAGGGCGGACCGCGGAGACTGGGTCCAGAGTTGGCGGTGGATGGGGAAGAGGCCCCAGGTGGTCCCTGGCTAAACCTCTGTGGAGCGGATTGGGGGTTAAGCCCGGGGTCTCTCCTGTGTGCCCTGGGCCCTGCAGAGCTCCAGGCTCCATGGGTTGGAGCCGGTCAGGGAGTCTGCAGCTCAGAAGGGCCTGCAGGCGCACTGCTCTGCAACAGTTGTGGTCGTGGAGAGAGCTAAACGCCTTCTTGCTGCCAGTGGCCTGGTATGCAGACCGTTCCACTGGGGTAGTCCTCAAGAGGCCAGCAGTGGGTGAACGAGAACCGGAGGCCTTGAAGCTCCCTTTCCTGGTCTGGTCAGGGGCCAGCGGAACAGGTGGAGAGGGGTTGGGTGAGGAGGATAGCCATGCTGCCCCTCCCTGCTGCTAGTAGACGATTCCGCCCAGCTTCTGGCTCCTGTCTTCATTCCTTTCCGGGGGACACATGGGAAGAAGGTCCGAGGAGCATTAGTCTGTGTTACTTCCCAGAACTAGAAGCAAGACGCCTAGCTCACCTACCTCCCAGAACTGGCTGATCAGGAGATCCGTGTGTTCAGACTTGTGGGTGGGACAGCGGCCCAGGCGGTGGCACTGCCCCAGGGCAGCGAGGACAGACAGGTCCAGCCTGTGGTTTGCAGAGCGCCCTGCAGATGGAAGCCGTGGGGGCTCCTCCAGGCCAGATGTTCCTTAGGGTCGTTGGCAGCACTCACACCCAGCAGACCCCAGGGCAGAGCCAGTTCTCAGCATAAAGACTTGCCCTGCTTTCTGCTCCACCCCTGCAGATGCTTTTGATAACGATTTGATGCACAGGACTCTGAAAAACATTGTGGAGGGCAAAACGGTCGAGGTCCCCACCTATGATTTTGTGACCCACTCAAGGTAAGTGGGCGGTTCTGGGAGGAGAGGGCTGTTTCCGGGGGGCTGGTGAGGACTCCCCTCCCGCCCTGGGGCTGCACCCCGCTGGTTCCCGGGACAGCCCCCCTCATGCGTGCCCAGGGTCTGATGCTGATGGAGGCTTCTCCCCTGGCCTGCCCACAGGCTTGCGGAGACCACGGTGGTCTACCCCGCAGACGTGGTCCTGTTTGAGGGCATCCTGGTCTTCTACAGCCAGGAGATCCGGGACATGTTCCACCTGCGCCTCTTCGTGGACACCGACTCCGACGTCAGGCTGTCTCGGAGAGGTGAGGTGGACGCGCGCCCCTCTGCCCCTGGCCAGGCCGGCCCCAGGTCCCCCCCCCAGCGTCTGCAGGCCCCTGCTCTCTCCGTCACTGCAGTTCTCCGGGATGTGCAGCGGGGCCGGGACCTGGAGCAGATCCTGACGCAGTACACCACCTTCGTCAAGCCGGCCTTCGAAGAGTTCTGCCTGCCGGTACCGCCTTCCACTTGCTCAGGGACCTCCTTTCCCCCCTTGACAGAAGGCCCCCCAGTGCCCATTCCGTGGGAGCCAAGTCATGGACGGACACGGTCTGCTGTATACGTGAAGTTAGCCTCTCGTTCCCATGGTCCCAGGGAGTGGTCTCAACTGAAAATGGGTCCTTTGTCCCTCAAACCCCTCCTCCCCGTGCCAGGCTTCACCCCGTGCACCGGCGTCACCTCCTCCCGGCTCTTGTCTGCATCTGTCCAGGGCACTGCTCATCCACTGCCCACACTGGGCTTCTCCTTCCCCCCAGCCCTACTGAACGGGAGCAGGGGGGCCTCCATGAGGGCAGGGATCTCTGTCTGTTGGCTGCCAAAGTGCTGTCTGGCGCATAGTAGGTGCTTACAAACTTCCTCCACACCGTGTGTCTCTCGGGGGTGGAGGGAGGTCCAGTTGGCGTGTCGAGGAGGGATTCACTGTGTGCGGCTGTCTGTCTTCTCCATCTCGCCTCTCTCACTGGATAGGATGGCAGATAGATTCAAAGGGAAATTTCACAGTATCGTTTCCCAAAGGGTAAAGTGAGGCACAGAAGAATTAGCAGCAGGATTCCTGCTTTAGATAAATGGGACAAAGGAGTTCTGTCTTTGCTAGTTCACGAAAACATTTTATTTTACATTCATGGTCTTGGAGTTTCTAGAAAATGATTAGGAAATTGACTGTTCTGCAGTCTGTTATCCCTAGAAAGACACTTTTGAAAAGTAGGCGGTTTACCATGAAGCTCTGGATGCCAGGTGTGATCGGGTGCCCTTGGATGGAGGCAGAAGTGTGCTCGGCCAGTCCCTCCCTGCCCCTCCCCTTCATGGGGAGCCTTGGCGAGGTGACCAAGCCGCCCGTGTCCTGGTCGCTAGGACCTTTCTCAGCCCTCTGTGGTCGCACCTGCCTGCCCCCACAGCCCAGCAGAGCGGCCCGGGCCCCGTGTGAGTTCAGCCCTGGGTCTCCTCTGTCTGCAGCTGCCGCTGCCCCAGGACCCAGTCTGTCCCAGCTCATCTCTTGGGACAGGCCTCCTTGGCCCAGGCCCACATACCTGCGGTGCTCAGCAGTCTGCGGGCCCCCTCCCCCGCCAGCAGCACTTGGGGGTCCCTCCTGGGTGGCACCATAGTGCCCGACAGGAGTGGGCTACTTGGAGTGGGAGCAGAGGAGGCGAGGCAGGAAGGGGAGCAGGCCCTGCTTCCCTGCCTGGGGTGCAGCCCTGCTCTTGCAGGGTTCCACACCCTGTGCACTGGGAGGGAGCCCCACCTCAGCCAGCCCAGAGCGCTGGCAGTCAGCGCAGACCACTGGCCCCGACGGGGGTGCTCTCAGAGACAAGCATCTCCAAGAAGCCGGCAGACGTGTGCCATCCCTTCCCGCTGCTTCGGCTCAGCTTCCCTTGCTTCTGGGCTCGCGGCCTCTCACCTGAGCCCCTGCCCCTGCCTCCTCACCCTTCAGGGCGGCCTGCGCGTGTGCCCCACATCTAGGCCCAGGCATGCCCAAAGCATCTCACAAGACCCTCCTTTTCTTGCCTTGTAGACAAAGAAGTACGCAGACGTGATCATCCCTCGAGGGGTTGACAACATGGGTAAGGAGCGGGCCTGTGCCACACACCCCCCAGGGCCATGCGGCAGGCCTGGCCCGTCCAGGTTACTGAGACGCTGCCAGGGGGCGAGGCCCGTCCACGTACATGTGTGGCAGAGGTTCACAACACACTTAGACACACAACATGTTTTACACCTTAAGGTGACACAGTGTACGATGTCAGTTAAGTTTCGGTAAAGGTGGTGGGGAAAAAATACACAGAGGACTGCTTGACAGGGAGGCCCTTGTTGGCAGGAAGTATTACACCCAGGGTTAGTTAACAGAAACCCACGCCACCACGCCAGGTCGATTTTTCCGTGCCCGGCCCCAGTGGGCACGGTCTACCTGCTGAGGCTTGGTGGCAGGCGGAGGCCTGTGGAGGGAGCGTGTGCCTCGCAGGTGGCGGCGGGCGGCAGCTGGGTGGCGGGCGGCTGACCCTGCCCGTGTGTCCCTGCAGTGGCCATCAACCTCATCGTGCAGCACATCCAGGACATCCTCAACGGCGACATTTGCAAGTGGCACCGCGCGGGGTCCAGCGGGCGCAGCCACAAGAGGACATTCCCAGAGCCGGGGGAGCACCCTGCGGTGCTGGCCTCGGGCAAGCGCTCGCACCTCGAGTCCAGCAGCAGGCCCCACTGAGGAGCGGGCTGCTTGGCACCCGGTGGGCCCAGAGAGGCCCGCCTGCCCTGAAACACGCAGCTGTGGACGGCGCTGTCAGAGTCCCGGCTAAGTCGGGAGACCTGGATGAGTCATCCAGACGGTATGACAGGTTCTGTGCCGGCGGCCCTGACCTCCTCTCCCGCTTCCTCACGTCACGGGGGCTGGAAGCGCTCTTTGCTGCTGAGAAAGGCCACAGAACGTGCGGTACACAAGGCCCGTGTTTGGGAGAACAGCCTGGTTGCCGTGATTTTGATGGTGAACCCCGGCAGGAGAGACTAGTGTGACCTGGTTCACTCACGTGTAACTGGAACACAAGTTTGAAGATAACCCTTTTCCGTTTTACTTGTTATACAACCACATTTTCTGTTTACTCTGGTTTCCTAACACCATGCTCGCTGTGACCTAGTAACCCAACTTCATGACCCACCAGTGGGTTGTGGTCCTGGTACACACTGATCTGGTACGCAAGGAGCCACGGAGACGTGTCCTTCCTTCTGGCCTCTGCTCCAAAGGCAGAGCCAGGAGGGAGCCCTGGGGAGCAAACTTTTCCTTAACCAGCACCAAACATACAGCCGGGGTCCCCCTGGCCCAGCCCTGCCTACTTCCCTGCGAGCAGTGTCCTGCTCGGCGCCCCGGAGCCCTCAGACGTGTGCCATCCCTTCCCGCTGCTTCGGCTCAGCTTCCCTTGCTTCTGGGCTCGCGGCCTCTCACCTGAGCCCCTGCCCCTGCCTCCTCACCCTTCAGGGCGGCCTGCGCGTGTGCCCCACATCTAGGCCCAGGCATGCCCAAAGCATCTCACAAGACCCTCCTTTTCTTGCCTTGTAGACAAAGAAGTACGCAGACGTGATCATCCCTCGAGGGGTTGACAACATGGGTAAGGAGCGGGCCTGTGCCACACACCCCCCAGGGCCATGCGGCAGGCCTGGCCCGTCCAGGTTACTGAGACGCTGCCAGGGGGCGAGGCCCGTCCACGTACATGTGTGGCAGAGGTTCACAACACACTTAGACACACAACATGTTTTACACCTTAAGGTGACACAGTGTACGATGTCAGTTAAGTTTCGGTAAAGGTGGTGGGGAAAAAATACACAGAGGACTGCTTGACAGGGAGGCCCTTGTTGGCAGGAAGTATTACACCCAGGGTTAGTTAACAGAAACCCACGCCACCACGCCAGGTCGATTTTTCCGTGCCCGGCCCCAGTGGGCACTGGTCTACCTGCTGAGGCTTGGTGGCAGGCGGAGGCCTGTGGAGGGAGCGTGTGCCTCGCAGGTGGCGGCGGGCGGCAGCTGGGTGGCGGGCGGCTGACCCTGCCCGTGTGTCCCTGCAGTGGCCATCAACCTCATCGTGCAGCACATCCAGGACATCCTCAACGGCGACATTTGCAAGTGGCACCGCGCGGGGTCCAGCGGGCGCAGCCACAAGAGGACATTCCCAGAGCCGGGGGAGCACCCTGCGGTGCTGGCCTCGGGCAAGCGCTCGCACCTCGAGTCCAGCAGCAGGCCCCACTGAGGAGCGGGCTGCTTGGCACCCGGTGGGCCCAGAGAGGCCCGCCTGCCCTGAAACACGCAGCTGTGGACGGCGCTGTCAGAGTCCCGGCTAAGTCGGGAGACCTGGATGAGTCATCCAGACGGTATGACAGGTTCTGTGCCGGCGGCCCTGACCTCCTCTCCCGCTTCCTCACGTCACGGGGGCTGGAAGCGCTCTTTGCTGCTGAGAAAGGCCACAGAACGTGCGGTACACAAGGCCCGTGTTTGGGAGAACAGCCTGGTTGCCGTGATTTTGATGGTGAACCCCGGCAGGAGAGACTAGTGTGACCTGGTTCACTCACGTGTAACTGGAACACAAGTTTGAAGATAACCCTTTTCCGTTTTACTTGTTATACAACCACATTTTCTGTTTACTCTGGTTTCCTAACACCATGCTCGCTGTGACCTAGTAACCCAACTTCATGACCCACCAGTGGGTTGTGGTCCTGGTACACACTGATCTGGTACGCAAGGAGCCACGGAGACGTGTCCTTCCTTCTGGCCTCTGCTCCAAAGGCAGAGCCAGGAGGGAGCCCTGGGGAGCAAACTTTTCCTTAACCAGCACCAAACATACAGCCGGGGTCCCCCTGGCCCAGCCCTGCCTACTTCCCTGCGAGCAGTGTCCTGCTCGGCGCCCCGGAGCCCAGGCTGCCATCTGGACAGGCCTTTCCTGGTGTCGCCCATGGCCAAGGTGTGTGTGGGTCGGGAAGCGTGAGCAGATGCTGTGGCCCACAGTGGCCCTGCGCTTGCCTGGTGACCTTGCCTCCCAGACACTAGTGGTCTTGTCCTGGTTTGTGCCCCCTTCCATGTGGCAGCTGTTACTGTAAAAGTGGTCCCTCCCCTTTGCCGCCAGCTTTCAAGTACTAACTAGATACACAGGGACATCAGATGAGCTTGGCTGAGCTCGAGGGCTGGTTCCTGATGACTATGACGTTTTTGTCAAGTTTACTGCTCTTTTTGGAGAGAGAACCAATAAATAACACCAAATGTGAATGCTAGTTTGTCCCTTTTTAATTGCATAAAAAAAGGCAGAATTAGGACCAGGAAATGTGTGGATGACAGGCTACACACGGCAGGCTCCGGGCAGGGGTTGGGGTCAGCAAGAGGAGTCACGGCTGGCCTCCCCCAGTCCCCTTGGGCTGGTGTTCGAGGTCTCATGGGCCACTGAACCGTGAGGGGGAGTCCCCGAGGCCTCCCTAGATCAGGACCAGGGACCCGGGTTGAGCCCACCACCGGCCTCTGAGCAAGACTGGGCCTTGTCTGGGTCGACTAGAACCAGCCCCTCCCTGCCTTTTCTCGGCTGTCGATAGTCCCACCCAGCAGCTCCACGCTGAGTGAGTGCATGGGGCTCTTATAAGGCAGCAGTGAGGAGGTGCTCTTTATGATCAGGGAAAACAGACTGCTGAAAACGAGGTGCCCATTGGAGGGCCATTTCTTCAACGAGACCAGAGCAGAATCCCAGCCAAGCCCATGTCCACCAAGCTCAGAGCCGCTATGCCTGCCCGCAGGAAACATGCCTAAGACCTTGTCCTGACCCAGCCCTGCAGATCGCTGGTGAGTCCGTGTCCCACTAGTACTTCCGGATCAGGATGTCCCAGCTGTCTTTCCAACGAAGGGCCTTGAGTTCACTGGGTGACAGTGACCTGTCCCCATAGGTCACGGGCGCAGCATGTTCGACACGTGACAGGCGGAGGTGAACCATGCCATGACCAGGGCCGTGAAGAGGCTCTTTTGGAGCTGGGACCTGCCGGCCCGGAGCAGAGCACAGTGGGTGGGGCTGGCCCTTTCCACCGCAAGGTCCCCTCAGCACCCCGGCTGGAGTGTCAGCTGTCGTCAAGTCTTGCCGGGCCCACTTGGCGCCCCTCCTCACTCGCTCTGCTTCCTGAACTCCCCAGCTCTGCTCCGTCTCAGCAGCGGGCGCACAGAACCTCCCTCCTGAGCTGCCCCAGGCCCAGCCTCCAGGACCTGCTCTGGTTTACAGGCCCCCTGGTGTATCTGCTGGGCACCACGCGCCTCCCTTTCCTTTCTTTGTTCCTCCAGGCCAAAGGTCCTTCCATGTGTATCCCCTGGTTTCACCTCCCACCAGCCTTAGCTTGTGCTCAGAACCCCAGGAGCCTTGCTAATGCCTGTTCTGGCTAATCCTGTCCACACCACGCTGGAATCACCACTCATGACTCCCCCCGGACCCCTCCCCGCTGACTGGCTGCCAGCCAAGGCCCGGTACCTGCACAGGTGGTCGCTGACGTGCTCCAGGACCACAGGCAGCAGCAGGATCTGGAAGGTGAGCGCCGGCAGGTAGTGGTAGAGGAAGAGCGTCTTCTCCATCAGGAAGAAAGGTAGGTAGTTCACAGCCCAGCCCCCGGCGCACAGAGCCCCGGCCAGCACCCAGCGCAGCCAGTGGTCTGCAGGGAAGGCCATCTTGAGCCAGGAGTCTCCCTACCGCCGGGCAGGCTCACCTCGTCATCCATATGTGAGCCCACGAACTCGCAGCCCCTGCTTTCTGTCTCCATCCCAGCCCCTCCACCGTCTCTAGAAGAGCAGACTGTGGCCTAAGAACCTCTCAGACTTCCTGCTGCCCCTGCCATCCCAGTCCTGAGACGTGCCAGCCGTGGGCCAGGCCCAGCTCATTCCTGATTCCCCATGGGTCTCCGGTCTCACTCCTCAGGGGGCAGGGGTGGGCCGCACTGTGCACCCGCCCAGGAGCCAGGACTAGTGGAGAGAATGACCAGCTCAGCTGAGCCCAGAGAGGGCGCATCCCCGCCCCTGGCGGCCTTCGGGGCCCACCCCAGGCGTTGGCTCCTTTCCTGTATCAGAACGGTTTTAAGGGGAGTTCTGTTCTTGCAAACCACCTGCCCCCAAGTGCCTCCTGGCAGCTCTGTCCCATCAGCCACTTCCAGGGGTGCTGGGGTCAGGGAGCAATTCAGGCCCGACACCTGCATGGCCCTGGAGAAGCCTTGAAGGTGACATGGGGACTGGAGCGTAGCATCCTGTCTCTGGGGAAGAGACAGAAGTGCCCTCGGGGCAGAAATGGGCAGAGATGGCCCAAGGCCATGCTTGCTGATGTAGCCCTAAGCACACGGAGCTCTGGCCCAAACCAGAGGGACGGGGCGTGAAAGGCACGTGGGCCGCGGCACAGACCCTCGGGGAGGTCGCAGACTCTCCTTCTGCGTCTGAGCAGGTGCCAGAAAAACAGCAGGGCATATGCCAGGGTGGCGAGGCTGGCTGAGGCCCAGATTACAACGTTCCCGAGCAGGTGGATCTGTGCCTGTGGGAGGGAGAGGCCGGTTGGTTTGGCTCGGGGCAGGTGCGGGCGCTGCCCACCCTTGGCCCTCACGGCCAGGATGGACGTGTGAAGTTGCTCGGCTCTGTAAGTGGAATCAGAGCCAGGAGTGGATGGGGTTGTTTCTGGACAGCAGAGTGGCTCACAAGGAGGGGGATGGGGCTGCTGATGCAGAAGGTCCTCAGTGCCCACTTCTCAGCAAGCCATAGCCCCCCATGTCTGCAAGGGGCAAGAGGGTCACCCCCTAGCTTAAGTCATTACCCGGCACCAACCACATGCTGCGTTTGCCCTGCCAGGTGAAGACACACTGGACAGGGAAGCAGAGCACTGACCGGCCTGGACCCCAGGTGCCAGGAGGGGAACCAAGTGGAATGGGTTTAAAAACCACGTCAGCTGGGCAAGGGAAACCATGCGCTGCCATGGAGCAGCAAAGCCGGGTGTCCCTCCCTGCGGACACCTGGGGACCTGACCCCTTGGCACCTCAGGGGAGCTTGGGCCCTGTGCTGCCAGAGCACTCGGAGAACAGCAAGCCCTTGGCTTTTGTCAGGACGGCGCGGGAAGGCCGGGGCTTGGGCGGTGCAATGGCTGCTCTTAACATCGCAGGCCTCTCGGGCACGGGCTGACTGCCCGCAGACGCCGTGCTTACACTGGTCCTGGGGTGCAGCCAGTAAGCGATGCTGGTGTCCAGCATGACCCAGTCCAGTGGCGTGGAGCTGTACTTGTGTTCCGAATCGTCACTTCTCACCGTCAGCATCCGCCACTGCAGACAACAGAGGCCACCAGGAGTCACCGGACAGCCAGAGGCCCTTCACAGCCAAGGGATCTGCCAGGGGGTGGAGTAAACCACTGCCCCCTTCATGGGGGCGTCCACCCTCCAGTTCATTCAGGTCACCCACAGAGGCAGCCTGGGAGGCGCCTCTCCCGGGTTCCAGTTTGTGGATTAAGGGATGGGATGGGGCGGTAAGGGTGCCTTGACACTGGGGACGCTGAGTGCCCAGTTCCGACTTCCCTGGGGCTGTGCCGTGTCGACCTGACCTGGGAGCAGTGCCACACTGCTGCATGCCTCTTTGGCTCCTGACGGTTACTGCCAGCAAAGCCACACAGCAGGGAGGCCAGGGGCTGACGGTGCCGGGCACAATGTTGAGAGAGGACAGAGGGCAACGGCCCTCCCTGCCAAGGCAGGTCCCAGTTTGAAGGCTGACGCTGGACAAATCATGTGGCCCTCCCAGCGAGGGGCAAGGTCAGCCGCCCATCCGTCTGCCCGTCACCTGCAGCTCGGAGAATCTGGCCATGAAGCTGAGGTTCCTGCTGATGTCCACCTGGGTTGGGGAGTGCAGCTCCAGCTCCCTCTCCTTCTGCTCCTGACCTGGCAGGCACACGGGGACCAGAGGACGCGAGCAGAACCCGGTCAGGTAGCCACCCACGGCAGCCGCCGCTGCTTTCCAAGAACCTGCGGGACACGGTCCGCGGTCCCCCACCCGCCTGGCCATCTTTCCAGTCAAAACTCTCCTTGCCCTGCCTTCCAGTGGCACTGCCCCCCTTGCCCACCAGGGAGGGAGTAGGGGGAAGGGGGAGGGTCCAAAGTGGGGCCTGGAGCCTGCGGGCTGCCCCGCCCCCAGGAGCCGGGCATGCTCACTCCTGCCGTAGCGGTGCTCCTCAACGTTCCACACAGTGCTCTCGTGGTGGCCCCAGAACGGCTTCTCCCCAACCACTTCCAGCTGCCGAAAGCCCCAGTCCGGGAGGGGCACTCCACTCAGCTGGCAAAGCAAGATGGTGGGGGGATCATGACGGAGGGCCCGGGCCCACCCAGCTCGGGGGAGCCTACCCCAGGCCACCCACAAGGGCAGTGGCTCTCCTTCAGGGGGCTTCATGCCAGGGTTCAGTTCTGAGCAGTTACAGAGACCCCGCAACCCCCCACAGACCCCCTTCAGTCTGTCCCTCCGGGCAGGACCAGGGAGGCGGCTGCTGACCTTGAGGATGGCCGAGGTGTTCACGTGCACAAAGCGGACCTCTGACAAGATGTTCTTCCAGACGTCTGTGTCTGACTCCCTGTTCACGATGTCCTGTAAAAGTAGATCTAGGCCGTTAGTTCACTCTTTTTCAGATTTCCTTAAATGTAAAGATGAAGACCAGTCACCACGGTGAGACTGGCTTGGTCTGATACAAGGGGACAGTCCCCCAAGGGAAGCTGACACGGCTGATACCAGACAGTGCCATCAACTTGATTCCAGAGGTCTGTGGAGCTGCTGGGGGGTGGGGGTGGGGGGACACCACCCTCCCCCAGATGCGGATAGCCTTTCCAGTGGGGATTTAAGGATGGTGCTCCTGCCTGAGCTTCTGTGATGCCTGCTCCCTGAGACCTCAGGCCAAACAGGAAGATAGTGCAGAGGAAGGTCAGAGACAGTCCCCATGAGACTCTCGCCTGAGAGGGGACTCCTGGTGATAGGTAATAAAGAACTGACACTGGAGAGCTTGGCGGGTGCCTGGCACAATCCCGGGAGGTCCTGTGGCTACTGACAAGCCAGCACCAGGGGGGCTGAGCAGGAGCAGAACAAGGAGGCCACACCCTCCGGTTGGCCATCCTCTCTGCCCATCATGGAGCTTCAGATCCTGGAAACAGGGGTGGGTGGGGCTGAAAGGGGCTGAGGAGCAGAGAAGGGGTCAGCGATGGGCCTCACCAGAGAGAGGAGCAGGCAGGACCTTCAGGACAACCCTGGGGACAAGGAGCTGGGGTGACAACCACATCAGAGCAGCCTCAGAGGAAGGACAGGGGCAGACACATGGAACACCCATGTGCGGCACCCAGCGCCCAGGCCCCGCTGGGCACGAACACAGAGGCGGCCTTCACGGCCCCTGGCTTCGCCTCACACCTCTTCAGGGGCTGGTGCTACGAGGGAGCGGGTATGGAGGCTGAAGTGAGGCGCGCCTCTCCCAGAAGTAAGCCCGGTGCGATCACGGCCCTGCTACTGCGTTTTGCACTCACGACCCTGACTTCAGATGGTCCAGCAGCCCAGCCACGGACCTTCCTTCCTGCAGCGGGGCCCAGGACACAGTGTGCCACCCTGAAGAGCCCGTGGTAGGGCCCAGGGGGGCAGTGCCAGAAATTGCCCCCGCTCCTCCATGGCCCTGCCTGTCCCCAGGCGAGGGTTGATCAAAGAGGCTCCGGTGTGTCCAGGCAGCTGGTCTGAGCCGACTGTAGGAGGGGCCTCCTCCCCGCAGCACTTCAAGACCCACCCACCATCCCGCAGCTCCTTCCTGGACACAGGAAAATCCCCTGGCTCGCCCTTTCTGTAGAACAGGGGGTCACTTGTTCCAGAGCACTGTTTGGAAAGGGCCATGATGCCCATGCTCAAAATGGCCAGGGACTCACCAGCCGCCAGAGGGTCTGGGGGGGCATGGAGATGTTGTAGTCGACGTAGCAGGAGACCTCCTGCGCGTGGGGGCTCAGGGGGGCTGCGACATCATGCCTAGAAAACCAAACAGCGCTGCGGGGGCACCCCAAGCTCTCCTGAAAGGCACTCGCTGTTCTTTAAGGAGAAAAAAGGCACTTTTTTTCAGGAAACAAAGCCAGCTCAACCTTCAAGCACCTCGGCTGCCATTCCCCAGGGTGCTAAATCCCTCGGTGGCCCTGCAGTGACCACACCTCTGGGGAGGCACACGATGGGGAAGTAGGGGGATGTCCGTCTAAACCACGGGCATACCATCCCCTTTGCAGAGGATAAACCAAGCTAGGAGCACAGCCTGGCTGCTGGGAGCTCCCTGACGCCAGGTCATGGACATGCGGGGGCACCAAGAATACTGTTGGACGTCAGTTCCCCTTGTTTGCTTTCGGGGAAACCAGGCCTGACTGGACTTTGTGCGGGACCACACAGGAGGACTCGCAGTGAGCAGCAAGGAAGAGGCCCTCGTGACCCTGGGAAAGTCAGATATGACTGCAGAGTGTGAGTGCCACGAACACCAGTGACCCCGGCGGCACAGGGCGCAGGAATCGCCTTTGGTGCAGGCAGGTTTCAGCGGAGCCCTGCATCGAGTGACTGCCCGGGGCCTTTCCTGGTGGCTCAGTGGTGAAGAATCTGTGTGCCAATGCAGGAGACACGGGCTCTGTCCCTGCTCCAGGAAGATCCCGCCTGCTGCAGGGCAGCTGAGCCCATGCTCTACAGCCCAGGAACTGCGACTGCGGAGCCCACGCGGCACCGCTGCGGAAGCCTGAGCTCAGGAGCCAGCGCTCGGAAACAAGAGAAGTCGAGACAATGAGAAGCCCAAGCGCCACAGCTAGAGCGCAGTCCGCAGGCGGCAGTGAAGACCTGGCGCAGCCAAAAATGCAAATGAATAACATTAGTCTTTAAAAAAGTGAAAGAGTGGGCCATGGTGGGGATGGCACTGGGGTCTGAGCTGAAAAGCATTCCAGGCAGAGTCAGCAAAGGCCCCAGGGAGGCTGCATGGGGTCATTTTGGGGGCAGCAGGGAGCCAGGGTGACTGGCATGAAGTCTACCAGGGAGTCAGCGGGCCAATCCTGGGGCGGCTGGCAGCCAGGGGAGAGTGGGGAGTTATTCTGAGTGTGACAGTCACACTGGGTATCCCTGGAGGCTCTTGGCAGAGACGTGAGGTTGGTCAAGTGTGAGTTTTCAGAGGGAGCGGTGCCTGCCATGTGCAGAGGGCGGGCGATTCCCAGTGGGACTGGGAGTGAGGGCAGGAAAGACTGGAGCACTGTGGATTTCCCGACCCAGGGACGGCAGAAGTGGGAGAGGACAAGGCCGATGCGGCGTGGAGAGCCCAGATGTCCAAGGGGGGAGGGCGGGGTCCCTGAGGCCATGTGGATGACCCGAGAGGCTGGGTGGAAGGACAGCAGAGGTGGCCCAGAGGTCAGGCCAAGTAGGGTTCCTGGCTCTGTCCCCCAGCTCACAGCCTTCTTGAATTCGCTTCTCCTTTCAGCAGGTGCCCCCATCTGCCAGGGCGCCCCACACTTCACTCTGGGTGGGACTCTCCTTCCCAGCCCGCGCGCCATCACTGAGGTCTCCCCTCTCCACCCTCGACACCTACTGCAGAGCAGGACCCGAGGTGGTGACGTGGGCACGCCCACTCTGAGCAGCGGCAAGGACTCACGTGTTGAGGAGGCGGGTGGTCATGCCATGCACCAGCTGCACGATGTCGCCGTGCCGCACGGGCCTCGGGGGGTTATTCACCACCAGCTGGTGCCTGGAAGAGAGCATGCCTGGATTCAGGGGTCCTCGCTCAGGCTCTGTGGAGTCTCACAGCCACCCCATCAGCGTGTTCCTCATACGAAGTGAAAATACACATTTTATTAACTCTTTCCTGAAACTTCAGGTCACTTTCCACGCTTCCTGGCGTGGCCCCCTTTGTCATCATCACATTGACCGCAGCTGTGCTGTACTTCAATTTAAATCTGAATTTATCAAGAACGAGCTCATGAACTGAGCCACAGTCAGCTCCCGGTCTTGTTTTTGCTGGCTGTTTAGAGCTTCTCCATCTTTGGCTGCAAAGAATATAATCAGTCTTATTTCAGTGTTGGCCATCTGGTGATGTCCATGTGAAGAGTCTTCTCTTGTTTTGTTGGAAGAGGCTGTTTGCCATGACCAGTGTGTTCTCTTGGCAAAACTCTATTAGCCTTTGTCCTGCTTCATTCTGTACTCCAAGGCCAAATTTGCCTGTTACTCCAGGTGTTTCTTGACTTCCTACTTTTGCATTCCAGTCCCCTAAAATGAAAAGGACATCTTTTTTGGGTGTTAGTTCTAGAAGGTCTTGTAGGTCTTCATAGAACTGTTCAACTTCAGCTTCTTCAGCATTGGTGGTTGGGGCACAGACTTGGATTATCGTGATATTGAATGGTTTGCTTTGAAAACGAACAGAGATCATTCTGTCGTTTTTGAGATTGCATCCGAATACTGCATTTTGGACTCTTATTTGTACCACATTTTGGACTCTTTTGTTGACTGTGATGGCTACTCCATTTCCTCTAGGGGATTCTTGCCCACAGTAGTAGATATAATGGTCATCTGAGTTAAATTCACCCATTCTAGTCCATTTTAGAACGGTGATTCCTAAAATGTCAACGTTCACTCTTGCCATCTTCTGTTTGACCACTTCTAATTTGCCTTGATTCGTGGAGCTGAATTCCAGGTTCCTACGCAACCTTGCCCTCTACAGCACTGGGCCTTGCTTCCGTCACCAGTCACAGCCACAGCTGGGTGTTGCTTTGGCTTTGGCTCTGTCTCTTCATTCTTTCTGGAGCTGTTTCTTCACTGATCTCCAGTAGCATACTGGGCACCTACCGACCTGAGGAGTTCATCTTTTAATGTCCTATCTTTTTGCCTTTTCATACTGTTCATGGGGTTCTCAAGGCAAAAATACTGAAGTGGTTTTCCATCCTCTTCTCCAGTGGACCACATTCTGTCAGCCCTCTCCACCATGACCTGCTCATTTTGGGTGGCCCTACACGGCATGGCTCAGATCATGAACTGGTTATTGCCAAATTCAGACTTAAACTGAAGAAAGTGGGGAAAACCACTAGATCATTCAGCTATGACCTAAATCAAATCCCTTACGATTATACAGTGGAAGTGAGAAATAGATTTAAGGGACTAGATCTGATAGACAGAGTGCCTGATGAACTATGGACGGAGGTTCGTGACATTATACAGGAGACAGGAATCAAGACCATCGCCAAGAAAAAGAAATGCAAAAAAGCAAAACGGCTGTCTGAGGAGGCCTTATAAATAGCTGTGAAAAGAAGAGAAGTGAAAAGCAAAGGAGAAAAGGACAGATATACTCATTTGAATGCAGAGTCCCAAAAAATAGCAAGGAGAGATAGAAAGCCTTCCTCAGTGATCAGTGCAAATAGAGGAAAACAACAGAATGGGAAAGTCTAGAGATCTCTTCAAGAAAATTAGAGACACCTAGGGAACGTTTCATGCAAAGATGGGCTCAACAAAGGACAGAAATGGTCTGGACCTAACAGAAGCAGAAGATATTAATAGGGGGCAAGAATACACAGAAGAATTGTACAAAAAAGATCTTCATGACCCAGATAATCACGATGGTGTGATCACTCACCTAGAGCCAGATATCTTGGGATGTGAAGTCAAGTAAGTGGGCCTTAGGAAGCATCATTACAAACAAAGCTAGCAGAGGTGATGGAATTTCAGTTGAGCCATTTCAAATCCTAAAAGATGATGCTGTGAAAGTGCTGCACTCAGTATGCCAGCAAATCTGGAAAACTCAGCAGTGGCCACAGGACTGGAAAAGGTCAGTTTTCATTCCAATTCCAAAGAAAGGTAATGCCAAAGAATGTTCAAACTACTGCACAATTGCACTCATCTCACATGCTAGTAAAGTAATGCTCAAAATTCTCCAAGCCAGGCTTCAGCAATATGTGAACTGTGCACTTCCAGATGTTCAAGCTGGTTTTAGAAAAGGCAGAGGAACCAGAGATCAAATTGCCAACAACCGTTGGATCATGTAAAAAGCAAGAGAGTTCCAGAAAAACATCTACTTCTGCGTTATTGACTACGCCAAAGCCTTTGACTGTGTCGACCACAACAAACTGTGGAAAATTCTGAAAGAGATGGAATGAATACCAGATCACCTGACCTGCCTCTTGAGAAACCTGTATGCAGGTCAGGAAGCAACAGTTAGAACTGGACATGAAACAACAGACTGGTTCCAAATAGGAAAAGGAGTACGTCAAGGCTGTATACTGTCACCCTGCTTATTTAACTTATATGCAGAGTACATCATGAGAAATGCTGGGCTGGAAGAAGCACAAGCTGGAATCAAGATTCCCAGGAGAAATATCAATAACCTCAGATATGCAGATGACACCACCCTTAATGGCAGAAAGTGAAGAACTAAAAAGCCTCTTGATGAAAGTGAAAGTGGAAAGTGAAAAAGGTGGCTTAAAGCTCAAATTCAGAAAACGAAGATCATGGCATCCGGTCCTATTACTTCATGGCAAATAGATGGGGAAACAGTGGAAACAGTGGCAGATTTTTCTTTTTTGGGCTCCCAAATCACTGCAGATGGTGACTACAGCCATGAAATTAAAAGACACTTACTCCTTGGAAGAAAAGTTATGACCAACCTAGATAGTATATTAAAAAGCAGAGACATTACTTTGCCAACACAGGTCCATCTAGTCAAGGCTATGGTTTTTCCAGTAGTCATGTATGAATGTGAGAGTTGGACCATAGAGAAAGCTAAGTGCCAAAAAGATGCTTTTGAACTGTGGTGTTGGAGAAGACTCTTGAGAGTCCCTTGGACTGCAAGGAGATCCAATCAGTCCATCCTAAAGGAAATCAGTCCTGGGTATTCATTGGAAGGACTGATGTTGAAGCTGAAACTCCAATACTTTGGCCACCTGATGCAAAGAACTGACTCATCTGAAAAGACTCTGCTGCTGGGAAAGACTGAAGACAGGTGGAGAAGGGGACAACAGATGATGAGATGGCTGGATGGCATCAACGACTCAATGGACATGAATTTGAGTAAACTCCGGAGTTGGTGATGGACAGGAAGGCTTGGCATGCTGTAGTCCATGGGGTCACCAAGAGTTGGACACGACTGAGCGACTGAACTGAACTGTATTGTACCTGCTAGGAATGCTGCTATGTCCCTGACTGCAGGCTTCTTGGCACAGACCTGGTCCTGAAGCTACAAGGCGGCCAGGGACTGAGGCCAGGCTGTCCCCCGACTTGTACTCACCTCCCAGGGTCCTTGACAATCCACCAGTTGTTGACGTCCTTGAAGGGGTAGCAAGTCACCTGCTGCTGGTGGGAGCTGCCACGGCCATTCTCATATCTGCAAGAAGAGGGTGCAACTGCGGGTGGGGTGCCAGGGGCCCACGCCCTCCCCTAAGTCCCTACAGGCGCCACCCAGCAAGGTGTCAGATATATTTCCATCCCAGAGGGGCTGGTCCCCCAGGGATGGTATATAATGAGACTCAGTGACACTAGGGTCCGAGAGCTCCATTTCTTTCACCTCACAAGCTCCTTTACATGAAGCGAAAGCTGGTAACAGCAAAAATGTGAAGAAAAAAAAAAGCCCCAAAACATGTTATAATCTCTGGATTGAAAACATGATTTTCCCTACTTACATCATAGGGTAGGTGCTCTGGTGAGAGTGAAGCCAGCAGGGCACGGGCTGGCCAAAGACATTCTTCAGGGTGACCTGGGAACCAAAGGCCACCTCCAGGGGCTGACCTTGCGTGACCCTTGCCAGCCCCCCCTGAGGCAGGAGCACAGGGGTGGCCAGTGAGGGAGAGAAAGAGAGAGCACACACGTGACTCCCAAGCCAGCCCCTTTGACAGCCCCTCCCCACATCCGGGCCATAGTCACACCATAAGCTATGGTCAAGTGTGCATAATCCTGGCATCTTACACATTCTCAATGACTGGAGGTAGCCCCTGGGGAGGCGCTCACCTCACCCTCCCCTGTTTGTCCTTATTTTATTTGGGGCCATGCCATGTGGCACGTGGGATCTTAGTTCCCCAACCAGGGACTGAACCCAGGCCTTGGCAGTGAAAGTGCAGAGTCCTAACCACTGGACCTCCAGGGAACTCCCCCCACTCATCCTCATTTATTTCTTACTCCCGGCCCGTGATAACAGCAATTACATCTAACTCAAGATGTGGGTGATTTAAGAAATCTGCCTGAACACTCAGAGAATTTGCTATCAGGAGAGCCGGCCCTTAAGAGCAGGTCCGCCAACTTCAGGCTCTACATTCCCGACGCCTCATTTGGAGCCTGTTTTTATTTTTGCAAAGTGAGTTGCAGGAACACCAGAGATATGTCTGTTCTGTGCAGCCTGGCACCTGCCCGTAGGTCACACAGCAGAGGACGGACCCCTCGTCCCCTCCCACGCCACTAGCACATTCAGAATTAGTGCAGAGAGTGAAGACATGCCTCACTTCCCCGATTTGGTTTTTCCTCTGATGTTCGCCTGGGGCGGTTTACATTAAGAAAACCCTGAGTCTAGCGTGGCCTTCTTTCTAGGATGGCACTTTTACCTCCAAGCTGGCCTGGAAGGCACTGGACATGATCTGGTCGTGGGGCCCGGAGCGGTAGAGCAGCAGTAGGTGGATGTAGAAGAACAGCAGGTACACAAGAATCGGGAGCACCACCAGGGCCGCCGCTCGGGCGAGCAGGTGGCAGAGCACACGGACCTGCCAGAGGACGGAGGGGACATCACCCTACCTGGGGGAAGGCGGGCCCAGGCCAGTCCTCCTTTCAGGGTTCTCATCCTGCTCCCTGCCCCGACAGCCAGCCCTGCCTCACCCCTGACCCCACCATCTCTCTGCCCTGCCCTCAGCTCCACCCCTACCCCAGCCCCGGCTCCTGCTCCCCGAGGATCAGCCTCACTCCTACCCTAGACCTACACCTTTGATCCCCACCAGCCCCACCCTGCCCTGACCCCCCAGCCTTGCTCCCCCAGCCCTGGCCCCAGGCCAGCCCGGCCCCACCCCTTGGCATCAGCACCTACATTTGACAGCGTCTGGTCTCCTATTACGTGCCAGGCGTGGATGGCAGCAACCCCGAGCACCAGCAAGTATGTGAACACACCCACATTCAGCCTCACTCCTACCCTAGACCTACACCTTTGATCCCCACCAGCCCCACCCTGCCCTGACCCCCCAGCCTTGCTCCCCCAGCCCTGGCCCCAGGCCAGCCCGGCCCCACCCCTTGGCATCAGCACCTACATTTGACAGCGTCTGGTCTCCTATTACGTGCCAGGCGTGGATGGCAGCAACCCCGAGCACCAGCAAGTATGTGAACACACCCACATACTTGATGCTAAAGACACAGGATGAAGAGGAAGTCAAGATGAGACACACGTGGAGGCAGTGGTGCCCCCCCAGACCCAGTGCACCAGACTCACCCAACTGCACAGGAGCAGGCCACGCCCGTCAGCACCAACCAAAACCACCATCTCGGGGAGAAGGGCCTGGAGCAAAGCATAGAAGCAGAGCTGAGGCCTTGGAACATTTCCCTCAAAGGCCAGAGAAGGCACAGCCTCAGAGATCTCAGCTGGCTACGCCAAGCTCCAGGTACAAGGAAAAGATTTCTCATCTCCCCGAAGAGCAGTCCTCCTGATATAACTTCTCCTTTGGGTCAGAAGATGTTTCTACGTAGTTTACATCATAGAGAGATGAGAATTACTTATGAAGTCAGGAGCCAAGAGCCAGTGGAGGTGCCTGGGGCAGCTGTCCCCTGGGGCAGCAGACCTGCTCAGGTGGACAAGCCCCCGGACTCCTGTCTCGTTCTCCATACCTGTGTTTCTGGGAGTTGGAGAACTTCAGGTAAGACAGCACAGCCAACAGATTGAAAAATATCAGCACTATTCCAAAAGCATTAACCTTGACTGAGTGATGAGAGCATTCTCTGTTGGGAAAAGGACACAGGCATCGGGTGTCGGGGAGCAAGGGTGAATGTCCACAAACAAGGGTCCTTGCCAAACATCCCAGAGGCTGGAGGTGGGAAGTGGGGGCTTGACCTGGCTGGAAGTTACTGGCCCTCCTGAACCTTTGTTTTCCTCGTCTGTAGGAGAAATACCAACTCTGCAGGGTGCCTGGACATTCTAACACTCGCTAGGCACAGGCCCCAGTTAGGGTTGTCACTCAATAGACATGAATCCTGGTTTTTTTTTCATCTGACTTAATTTCATTTGTTCACAGACTTGGGCTGAGAGAGTCCCCTCTGAGGAATACCCACTCATTCCTGCATCTCTGTCTCCACTGGTCAAGGGGGGTGGGGCGCAGGGGAGGTTCTCATTCAAGGACAGACTGGGTTGCCAGGGGCGATGGTCCAGGGGTGGGGGGCGCATACACAGGAGCGTCATTTGGGCAGCCCCGCTACATGTTGGCTGCTCCTCCACCACATCACAGTCTGAACACACAGACCTATGCCCAATCCCCGGCCTGGGAGAGGGGTGACTGCCAGAGTCTGATCTGGACACCCTGGACGTGCTTCCTTCTGTCCCACGCAGACACGGGAGGGGGTATACCCACTGAACCCTGAGCCTTCCTGGGCTGCAGAGACACAGAGGTCAGCGCTGGGGTTGCCCTGGTCCCCCGGAGCAGGCAGACACCCGGGCCTCACCGATCAACACCAGCAGAGCGGCCCCCGTGGCAGCACAGTGAGAGAAGCCGAGCTCCCACACGATCTCATAGGCCATGGGCACCGACAGGGCCCCCGAGAGGGCCGGCAGCAGGCGCAGGGACCACACAGGCACGTTGCTGCTGTATTCTGCAAGAGCGAGCACAGAGGGGCTGAGTGCATGGGGCACACACCCCCCTCCCCACACCGCCACATCTCCTCACATGGCGCACGTGCCCACGGACCACAGTGCAAGTCTGCAAGGCGGGTCTCATCAAGGACCAAGTGTGTGGGCCACTGCTTCATGTGGTTGAGGGCCGGCTCTCAGTAAGTATGGGAATCTGAGGACTCTGAAATGAGTTAACGCTTATTTACAGATTTACCCAATCTGTTTCCAAAAACACTGTGGCAACACACATATATGTACAAAAGGTACTTGCCACAGAGTGGCATGCACAGATGCCACATACAGCATGCTACGTGTACCAAAGACCAAGGATAACACGCTTACGACAAGTAAGCACTAAGGAATTTACTGGACTTTTTGAAAGTCTTTCACTTGTACCCAAACTATTTATCATACCCTGGATTTAGATGAATAAGCTGCGTTGTTAATCTCTAGGATAGCTACTTCCTCTCAATTCTAATACGTGCACATTAATAAGAGAGATGACAATGATATTTTACCTGCTCCAATTCTGTTCCACAGAAAGTTACCATCGAATCCTCCTAAATAACCTAAAACAAAAGATGAATCAGTAACTATCCTGTTCAGTAAATACTTCTGAAGCACCAAACTGCGGCAGGCAACAGGGGACCAATGATAAAGAAAAGAATAAGACCCACGGAGCAACTGAACCAGTGT
Organism: Madoqua kirkii; assembly: GCA_006408675.1. Taxonomy (NCBI): domain Eukaryota; kingdom Metazoa; phylum Chordata; class Mammalia; order Artiodactyla; family Bovidae; genus Madoqua; species Madoqua kirkii. The sequence goes on along the minus strand of SJYC01020583.1, from coordinate 8,894 downwards.
GTCTATGTGTGGCAACTACTGGAGCCTGCGCACCGCAGCGCCTGTGCTCTGCACCAAGAAGCCTCTGCGATGAGGCCAGTGTGCCACAGTGAAGACTAGCCCCCTCAGCACACCCAGAGAAAGCTGGTGCAAAGCAGAGAAGGCCCAGGACAGCCCCAGAGGGATAGATAAAATAAGACACGGCTTCCACCCTCGTGAACTTCCACGTTTAAGTGTTAAAGAGCCACTTCTCTTACTAAGAAATCCTACCTCCCAAGGCCAAAAGCATGTGGCCAAATGGCGGTCCACTGCCATCCAAAAAGAAGATCCGCTTCATGTAAAAAGAGATGTACTGCCCATAATACACTTCATCAAAACTGCAAAACAAACCCACGTTATGTTCAGCTAGAGATCTTAACTGTACACAAAAGGTACGAGGATCAAGTACACCTTTGCTTCCAAATGACTTTGAAGAGTGACCAGTCAAGGTTGGAATCTTTGCTCCAACTGCACGGTGTCCCTGAATATGAAGACACATGTGCAGCACCACATATCCACAAGGATAGGAGGGAAAACGACCCCCTGGAAGTTGGGCATTCAGGAGGCTTTCCTGACACAGATTCTACTCCTCTCCCTGAGTGTAGGTTAGGGTGTACCACGAGCCAGTTTACCAAAGGCCTCCTGGACACAGAGCTGATCTGGCTGTCTACCTGCATGTCTGCAGGCGAGAGTCAGAATAAGAGCTCGTGACCCAACAAAACAGTCGCAGGTATAAAAGGGAGAGGCGCCAACTGCAGCAAACCTCTTTCAGACAATCAGGGACGTTTGCTGACATGGAGGAATTGCTGTCAGTTTCTTAGGCATGATGATGCTGCTGTGACCCTGTGATTTTCAAGAATCTTGATCTTTTAAAGATAATAAACTGTTTAATGAATGAAATATAGTGTCTATGATGTGCTTCAAAAAAATCCACTGCAGGGAGGGAGTTGGCTATGAACTGGTAACTGTTACCACTGGATGACTAACATATCATTCTCTGTACTTTTGTATATGTTTGATGTTTTCCATAATAAAAAGTTAAGTGAAAAGAAACACATATATTAATCACATCATTAACAGCCCTTTAGTAATAACAACAATCACTTAAAGAGATGACAAAGAACACACTCTACCATCAGCAAGGACTCGCTTCCAAATTCCTCAGTCTTCTGCCCTCTACTCTCTGGACTGTCAAAGGTCACCCATCATGGATACTGCACCTACTACTGACCTACGGGGCAAGACTGAACAGGTGGACTCTGCAGGGGCTGTCCTGGGGACCAGCTGGTCTCTCCTCTAAGTGCCAAGGCATCCATCACCAAGGAAGCCCAGAAGTTGGCTCTCCCGTTTCAAAGTGCTCAAAAAGGCACTTCCAGCCGTCAATGCACTGAAAAGAATTACAGTTCCTTCTGGAGGCCCCCAGAATCAGTTGCTTGACTTACACCACCGCCCTTGGATAGGCGAGCTGCCATAGTCGGCTCAGCAATCCCATCGCGGTCAGAGCTACCATGTTCAAGTTCACCTCAGCGGTCACCACCACAGGGTGCTGCAAGAATCCCACCATCTTGCAGAAAAGCAGGCCGGGGGAGGAGGATGCCCTGGCAAAGCAGAGGAAAAGCCATCACCAAGAACACCGGTGGCTCCCTTGAAGGCTAGGAGGAGGCTGTGACATCAGGACCCCGTTTCACAAGCAGCCACACGCGGTGAGGGGCCACCTCAGGACTGAAGAGTCCCTCCCTCCAGCACCACCCGCGGAGCCCTTCCGGCCAGTGACAGCGCTGGACCCCGGGGCCCCTGCCCACCTGGGCAGTGTGGCCGGCTGACAGCCGCTGACCTCCTTCCGCCGCCCACCCCGAGACTCGAGCCTCCCGTCTGCGCCGAGGGCCGCGCCCCCGTCGCGCCCCTCTCACCTCGAGGGCGCGTCGACACCGGGCACCTGTTTCTCTCCCGCGGCTCCCCCCATCCCTCGGGTCCACTTTTCTCTGGAGGCTGCAGGTGCCGTGGGGACCACCCTCCCCCGCGTTCCCACAGCAACGCCGCCTCTGGCCTGCGGCGGCCCCCTTCCGTCCTCAGGGCGACAAGCTTCCCTCGGGCTGCTACGTCGGCCCAGGCACCCCCTTCTCTCCGGGGACCCTGTCCGCCCTGGGAGCCCCGCTCCTCTGCCCGGCACTCCGCTTCTCTCCCGAGGGTTTCAGCTGCCCTGGGGGCCCGACTGGGCTCTGGCCCTCGGCGCCACAAACGTACTGCTGTTCCCTCAGGTCCCCGCAGAGCCGCGCCGTGGGTGCGCCGCTAGGCCGACCGTTGGTTGGGGGTGAGGCCGCTCGGCACTCTTTGCAGCCCACTGGTCCGCTCGACTCTCAACTCGCCGCGCCTTCGGGGCCTGCCGGGGCAGGGAGGGGCAGCGCGCGTGCGCACTGGGCGAGGGCAGCGCGCGTGCGCACTGGGCGAGGACAGCGCGCGTGCGCACTGGGCGAGCCGAGATCGGCGCTCCCAGAATGTGCGACATCGCGGAGGGCTGTCAGTGTTTTAAGTTTATGACTCCTGGCTGGGGAGTCCAGGTTCCTTTGCGCCACGAGACACATGGCTACATCTGTTAAACGACACAGTGCGACCGTATCGGCATTTCGATCGGTGTGAGGCGGAGGCCCATCCCCGGCCCGGCGGTGCCCCCCACCCTCCGGTCCCTGGGGGCCCTCCGAGCCTGCTCTGCAGCGGGACAAGGCGTCTTCCGGTCAAGGAAATGACCCGACGATTAACAGGCAGGAAAGCAGCCCTGCTCTTCGGCCCACCTTCGTCTATCTGGGAGTCAGTACTCCCGACGGGCTTTCCTGGTGCCTCAGCGGTAAAGAACCCGGCCTGCCATTGCAGGAGGGGCGATTCGATCCCTTGGGTGGGGAAGATTCCCTGGAGAAAGAAATGGGAACCCACTCCAGTATTCTTGTCTGGGAAATCCCATGGACAAAGGAGCCTGGCGGGCTACAGTCCATGGGGTCGCAGAGTTGGACACGACCTAGCGACTAAACTGCATGGAAGGATACTGCAAGTCTAATAAGGAATTAGATTCTTTCCTGCCTTCCCTGTCACCCAGCATTAGGTGGTAGTGCAGGTGATCTCACCCCAGCTGTGTAGGAGGGAGCGCAGGCTCACCTGCTTGCAGCCAGAGGGCGTCCTGGGCCCCAGAGGAGTGGGGCTGGGCTCGCTGGAGATATGAATTGCCGGTTCCCAAGAGGGGGTAACCCAGGGGCCACGCCTGCCCAGGTTTTTTTGGAAAGTTAAACTTACTAGATGTAAGTTTCCTACATCCTTACCTGGGGCCAGGCATTGTGCTGAATGCTCCCATGGCCTCTGCATCCACAGTAGCCTGCCCAGTAGGTACTGTTTATAACCCTCATCTTACAATTAGAGAAATTGTGTCTCTGGGCGGAAGTGTCTCTCCCAAGGTGACACACCTAGTGGAGGGCAGAACCGAGAACTGCTGCTTGGACCCAGATCCCAGCTCTCCATCCTTCCTGGCCCACACCTGGCCTGCTCTGCTTTCCCAGCCCAAAGTAACGCAAAACTTTGTACTTTATTACCGCTCCTATTACAGCAAAACAAAAGAGACGTTAGAAGTGGCCACAAAGCACAAGTCAAGCACTTAGCTTCTGTGACCCACCCACTCCTCAAGGGGAGTGGGGTGAGGGGGGGCAGGGGGCAGGCACCTTAGTAACTCCAGGCTTCAGCCCCTCCTCGCCCTCATGTTGCCCAGTCTCTCTTAATTTCTACACATGGGGAAGACGCTTCCATTTCTAGTCATGTGACAAGGTCGAGGAACACATGGCCTAACAAAGCATGTTTGGTTTCAGTGGGTCTTTTTTTTTAACTTTTTTATTTAAATAAGGAGAATTCTTTCATATGGAAAGAGCTAGTACAATCACATATTTGAAAGGAGAAACAACAGGTACTGAACCAGAGGGAAGGGTGAAGGAGGGTGCCACCATGGCCTGGTGAATCCAGGGTTCCATTTTCCCATCTAAGGTAAAAGCTCCCCCAAACCACATAGAAACAAGCTGCACGTTACACCTTTTAGCCATTATTCGATCCCTTGGGTGGGGAAGATTCCCTGGAGAAAGAAATGGGAACCCACTCCAGTATTCTTGTCTGGGAAATCCCATGGACAAAGGAGCCTGGCGGGCTACAGTCCATGGGGTCGCAGAGTTGGACACGACCTAGCGACTAAACTGCATGGAAGGATACTGCAAGTCTAATAAGGAATTAGATTCTTTCCTGCCTTCCCTGTCACCCAGCATTAGGTGGTAGTGCAGGTGACTCTCACCCCAGCTGTGTAGGAGGGAGCGCAGGCTCACCTGCTTGCAGCCAGAGGGCGTCCTGGGCCCCAGAGGAGTGGGGCTGGGCTCGCTGGAGATATGAATTGCCGGTTCCCAAGAGGGGGTAACCCAGGGGCCACGCCTGCCCAGGTTTTTTTGGAAAGTTAAACTTACTAGATGTAAGTTTCCTACATCCTTACCTGGGGCCAGGCATTGTGCTGAATGCTCCCATGGCCTCTGCATCCACAGTAGCCTGCCCAGTAGGTACTGTTTATAACCCTCATCTTACAATTAGAGAAATTGTGTCTCTGGGCGGAAGTGTCTCTCCCAAGGTGACACACCTAGTGGAGGGCAGAACCGAGAACTGCTGCTTGGACCCAGATCCCAGCTCTCCATCCTTCCTGGCCCACACCTGGCCTGCTCTGCTTTCCCAGCCCAAAGTAACGCAAAACTTTGTACTTTATTACCGCTCCTATTACAGCAAAACAAAAGAGACGTTAGAAGTGGCCACAAAGCACAAGTCAAGCACTTAGCTTCTGTGACCCACCCACTCCTCAAGGGGAGTGGGGTGAGGGGGGGCAGGGGGCAGGCACCTTAGTAACTCCAGGCTTCAGCCCCTCCTCGCCCTCATGTTGCCCAGTCTCTCTTAATTTCTACACATGGGGAAGACGCTTCCATTTCTAGTCATGTGACAAGGTCGAGGAACACATGGCCTAACAAAGCATGTTTGGTTTCAGTGGGTCTTTTTTTTTAACTTTTTTATTTAAATAAGGAGAATTCTTTCATATGGAAAGAGCTAGTACAATCACATATTTGAAAGGAGAAACAACAGGTACTGAACCAGAGGGAAGGGTGAAGGAGGGTGCCACCATGGCCTGGTGAATCCAGGGTTCCATTTTCCCATCTAAGGTAAAAGCTCCCCCAAACCACATAGAAACAAGCTGCACGTTACACCTTTTAGCCATCGTCTGCCCTTTCAAATATCTGGTCTACATGAAAAGACAAACAGAGGAAAGGCCCAAATAAGATAAAAAAGAAACAAAAACAAAAACACAACCCTCTCAACAAAAAAAACCTGAACGCTTTTCACTATGCAAGGCATGAGGTTGAAAGCTTGGTGTGCAGGACCCCCTTTTCACAATGGAAGGAGGTCATCCACAGAGAGCCTCAGCAGAGTTCCACTATGAGGCTTTGTAACATGCAGGGCCTCGGGGACACCGCTGCCTCTTGGAGGTCACCTAACTGGGGTGGAGAGCTGGTGAGCGGCAGGATGGATGCGCCCGGCCAGATGTGCGCTGGTGGTCCCGATGGAGGGCACGGCTGGACGCCAGCGTCTGACCCCAACACTGAGCTGCTCCTGTCCTGCTGGTGTCTTAGGTCCGGTTCACTTTTCAAACTGGAAGAGCCAGCTTTTTGAAGTCTGCACTTCCCAGTCATCACAGAATAGTACTAAGTTCAAGTACCCTAGTGTCCTTGGTGCTCAAAGGCCATTTCCAACAGACCTTCTAACCCAGGCTAGCTCTGCAAGAAAAACGGGACAAGAACAGATCTGAAGGTAACGTGCAGCTACTCGACGGAGGGGAACCACATGGGAGGGAGGGGGCTTCAGCCGCTGACCCCACGCTGCCTCAGCGGGCCAGCTCTGAGACCATGCCTGTGAGTGCACACTCAGCCTCCACAGCCCTTGGCAAACCTCATCAACCGTCCAGAAGGCAGATCTACAAGACAGGACGGTGAGGGCAGAGCTGATGTCAGTATGTAACAAGATCCCCCGTGTCCCCAGAAGTTGCTGCAATGACCATGGCTTTGGAACCGGACCGACAGATTTTTCTGGGTAATAGTCATTCTTTAGTTTTCTCCCTGAAGGAACCTGGAGCCCAAAGTGTAGGAATTCCAAGTTTGAAAAGAGTAACATTGATTCAAAACAGGAAACAAAAACCAGACCAAATATAGCTGGCAAAGAAACCTTCAGGGGGTGGTTGAGGCCGCATGGGTACATGAGCTCAAGCTCTGGGGTTTTACCCCACAGAGGAACTGATGCTGGACGACACACGGCACTACTGGGTCACTGGTTGCCGAGAAACAGGATGCATCATCAGCGGCCAGGGTGGAACAGCCAGCATGGGAAAGGGTAATCTGAGTAGCTGAAGGCCAAGTGAGAGGGCTCTGACCCCTGACCCTGCCTAGGAGCAGAAACTTGTTGAGTGCTAGTCTTTACGTGTCCCAGCTGGTCGACCCAAGGCTTTCTGGCAGAGGCCTGTGTGGATATGCACTCTGAGGATGGGGATGTGAAGGCAAAATGTGACCCCCAAGTCCTATTACTTGGAGATTGGCTCTAAAACCACGTGAAAGGAAAGAGACTGCCCCCTCAAGACATCTCTGCACTAATTACTGCATTTCATCAGACCAAGGAAGGGATGGGGTGCTGGGCGGGCCCAGGGCCCGCCCTCTGCCTCCAGAGTTCAATATAAAATCTGTGTCTCATCCAGAAAGAGACTGCAGCTTGGGCACACAGAGGTGGTAAACACACTGAACTTCACATGCAATTTTCCTGGCCTTTCCTGCACAGAATAATCAGACATTATATATAAATAGAGCAGTGAAACATTTACTTCTTTTTCCACCTAGACCTACGACATCAATACATATAAATAAATTCTAGTGTTTTGTTTTTATTGGGGGTGGGAGGAATACAGGGGTAGGTACAGAAAAGGGCTGGAGAACAGGTGACCCTTTCATTTTTTTTTCTCAAACAAGAAGTACTATCACTCTGAGGGCAGGTTCACCTGAAAGGACACATCTTAAAGAGTTTGGAACAGCATCCAGGCCTGTCCTGCTGAATTTCAAAATGAGAAAGCCTTTTTCCCTTTTGACAATGTGCACTGGAATCAGGTGTGAGGGGTCTGGCCACATTTCTGTTTGTGAGTGTGAGGCCCCTGAAGGGGCCACCGGAGGGGAGGGGAGCCCTGTCTCAGTGAGGACAGTAGCCAGGCGCTTGCAGGGGAAGGGAGAAAAGGGCAGGTGAGCGCAGAGGGAGCTCGGTCCAGGGGCAGCCCTGCAAGAAAGGACTTCAGAGTAAAGATTCTGGGGATGAAGGAGAAGAAAAAACAAAAAAACACGCCAGTGAGAAGTAAGGTCTGAGTGGAGGCAAGGAGGGGAGTGCTGGACACTGACTGAACGCAGAAACCCTGCTCCTTTTGCCAGAAGCCTGTTGTTCCCACACTTCCTTAAAGCGGCCAAGAGCAACGAGTGACGACAGCGGTCCCTCAGGCCCTTCCTTCCCAGTGTTCCGCACCAGACAGAGCCTCGAGTCTCAGCCCGAATAGCCCTCACCACCTGGAGCGACGCTGCAGGTGGGCCCTGCGGCCATGCCGTCTCCCTGCTTCTCATCCTCCGAACCAAGTCTTCCCCAGACCTGCCAGCAACAGCAGGTTGATGAGCGCTTAGTTCTTTCAAGAGCATAGGCAAGACTTCAAATTTCCCCTCACCTTTCCTTGGAATTTAGGATGATTTCCTTCTAGTTCTTATTTTAAAAGCAAACAGAGACTCAGCATAACACACCTCCACATTTGCACAGCAATAGCCCTGCGCATGTCAGAGGCCAGGCAGGCTGTTTCGGCAGCATCCACAGCCCTGCACTCGCTGACCTCCCCTTGGACCCTGCTCTGGCCTCTGGAAACACTGGAGACCCCATTGCCCCGCTCAGGCCTCTCCGGCCCCACAGCCTGGGCCTGCAGCTGGGAGGGGAAAAAGGAAAGCAGCAAGCCCTCCCGCCTCCTCCCAAAGCTCAGGCCGCGGCTAGAGACCCGACCACACCCGTCACCTCTAGTGACAACGGTCCAGGGGCCTGTCGCCACAGAGGACAGTGGGGTTTCCAGTGCTGAGCTGCAGGAGAGGTGGATGGACAGAGGACCTAGAGAGACAAGGCAGCTCAGAGGAGAGGGGGCATGAGAAGACATCACGCCCTGTGGGTGCAACAGGCACTGAGGGGGGTGGGGGGGGGCAGGTGGTGCTGTCAGCTCGCACCGCCCTGGTCAAGACAGGAACACACCACTGCCTTTTATTTCCATGACTCACCTCAGGTTCCCAGCGGTCAGTGTCCCCACCAGCTTTAGGAAGAGTCTGAGATACAAGTTCTGTGTCATTCTTAGGCTAAAAACATCAACGTCAATGGGCTGACCATAAGCTCCCTTTGGTCATCAGCCCAGAGGCTGGAAGCCATCGAAATGCCAGCCCACCTGCCTGCTCCCCGACCCCTGCAAGTCACCGCTTCCCGAGCTCAGGAGCAGTGTCTGAAACCACTTCTTTCTGCAAGTAGCCAGCAGAGACAGAGCAGGAGAGGTGTGCCCCCAGCATCACCCCTGCCGGCACTGCAGTGACCTACTACATCGAACAGGGAGGCGACAAGAGGAGGTCAGGGAGAAGGCAGCAATGGACAGATAAAAGTCCAGCTATACAAAGCTTGTGTTTTTGTTTTCTTTTCCTTTCTCTTTTGTAAAAACCTGTAGCTGCTCTTTAAAACAAAAAGCCTCAAACTAAAA